>JAQBSW010002717.1:20000-97419 GCA_029291075.1 Eudiplozoon nipponicum | reverse complement strand
AAATATAAATTTAAGAATTAAAATTAGTTTAAATTTATTTGTGTATTTCTAAAGAGGATAAGATTTGAGAAACCAATACCTAACATTATAATGATCTATATTATTCATTAGTAATACCAATATTTCGATCTGATATGTTTTTAAATACAAAATTGAGTATTAACTGTTGAGTTTTAATATTTTTGTCGCGCTGGACAAATTATGCTGTCGTTTATGTCATAAGTAATTCTTTAGGTAATGCTTTTAATTTTGTTTAACAAACGGTCTTATAGTGAGTTAATTTTTGTGAAAATTCGCATATTTTTCAATAATAAGTTGGAATGTAAAAATTAACTTTAAATTAGCCATCTTCTTGTATCTGAAAGCCAATGTACGAATGAAAGTTTATTAAAGGAAATTTGAATGGCTTTCTATGCAAACGCAATTCTTTTAAAGACACTGCCTTATTTATAAACACGGAGTGAGAATTTCTGAGTAAGATAACTTGCTCACTTACAATAGGACATGTACTTGGAGAAAATCCAGTCTGTTTCAAATTCTTCTCAGTACGTTAAGTGTTTTTATTAAGAACGGAATCGGTCTATTCAATGAATTGACTCTTCTGCATTATACAATAAATAGTAAATACTGAAAAATAAATGCACATCATTGGTATGTTGTTTATGTCAAAATCAAAACCTTGATTTATATAATAATTTTCACTGCTCATGATGTTCGTTTAAATGTCTTTTCTTGGGGCAATAGTAACGTAATCGAGGACCGGTCTTACACATTTTTTAAATAGAATAAACCTAAGCTTGTATGACTTGGTTTGCACAAGTTTCATATTAGCCAAATCTTGTCTTTGTGTATGCTATTAGGAATTTTCCGTTGGACAAATAAATTATTTAGAAATTCTTTGTGGTATAGTATGTCCTCTTTTGGAAATATACTTTAACCGCATTTTAGGAAGAATTGTTTAGATGCGTTGACCGTATGTGCTAGGTTGTAAATATGTATAGTAGGATCTGGTGTTCTTCATAAACGTCGTATAGTGGTTTTGAAGTACTCATTTGGCTAATCAGATATTATAATTAGGTTTCTTAAATTTTTTATAATTATACCATGTTTAATTGACGAATTTCTTAAAGATAAAAGATGTTGTAGTCAAGTGATCATAATTTGATGCCAAGTGAAATCCAACAATGACAAAATTGCAATCCTTTAAGTGTGACAATCAACTGTCTGCGTGAGATTATTTTAATTTGAGTTTTATTGTTTTTGTGTTAATATAGAGTTAATTCACAATTTTTTATATGGAAATATTATAAAAATTCTTTGAGATTACGCAAAATATCATGATAGTATTTCAAGTAACATTTTTACTCCTGTAGTACATGTTTAATTAATATTATATCCAAGTTTATTTGTTCTTTCGTATGAAACCAAGACCCCATGAATTTAAAGATGTTACGATCTGGAACTTTGCTTAAAGCTATTAATTTTATTTTATAATTTAATTCTAAATTGTGGATTTTGGAAATAAATGGATATGTATTTGTTGAATATGAGCTTGGGTATATTATCAATATTCATGTATACATACAATTAAAACGTTTACATTCTCGTGTCAATAAATTACACAACACTTCTAAAAAGTAAAAGGTATTTCTGTGCGAAATTTAAATAAATATCTTACATTTAGTAATATTGTATTTTGATGATCTAGCACATACAAAATGCCTGCTACGCTATTTAAGCTATAACCAACTTCAAATTTAAAATAAAAAAATATAAACCTACTTTAAGACACTACTTTACAGAATTTTCAAGGTTTCCTCTATGATTTTCGGATTAGACTTAATAGCTGACATACTATTATTATTTTGAAAATTCATTTAAATAATTTTTTCAAGATATCTTTTTGTAATTAAAGAAGTTTTTTGCACATTATCTTAGTAAATATTTTAATATTTTTGATATACGATAATAAGTTACTGGCCTAATTAATAATCAAATCTATATATTGTTTAAGCAAAACAGAACAAGATTACAAAATAGAAGTTCAAAAATGTATATTAATTATTTTTTTATGGGGAATATCTATGAGAATGTGCCACAATCATAAAAAAACTACGGCTAACAATTTTAATAAATGAAATTCGTGAACTCTACATTTTCTCACAACACTGGCATAATTATTTTGGAAACACGAATTAATCATAGTGCTTCACTTTTTGAAACACCTTCTGAATTAACATCTGCTTTTGTTTTTTTGTCCTTGCATTTTGTATTTCGTAGAACAAAAAAAATGTTTTAAAATTTAAAGTACATAGTATAATGTTGTTCTAAAAGTTATTAGGCGGACAAATTTTGTCGAAGATTGATTATGTTGACAACGAATATTCTTCAAAAATACAAATGTCTGATAACTTGAATAATTACAATCCGTGCATAACAATTGGACGTCTTCCTTTTAATCAAGTTGGCTAGCTTCATACAAACAATAACCTTTTTTGTCTAAGCAGTCTATTAAAATACGAAAACTACCGTCATTTACAAAATTTGTGTTGTATAAAATCGTATCGTCGTGATTTAATAGAATACGGAAATACCTATCCATAATGTCAATTTTATAAGAATTATTCAACATTTCTAGCCTTATTTAAAATAACACTTTGAGAATTGCATTAAGTATGTTATAATTTGTTCAATCGCATAATATGAATATTTTAAGATTAAATTCTGTGATACATACACAGTTTAAAATACAAAAGCCTATCATAATACATCTACTGAAAGGTGAAAATTATACTAAAAGACATCTGAATATAATATGCTGCAAATCTGATCAGTATCTACAGAGGCACAATTGTATTTAGAAACATATAACTTAAAACAGAAATTGTATCAATATTTGACAAAAACGGAGCTTTAATACATGATATTAAAAATTTATTAAAACATCAATATGCAATAAATTGATTAAGACAGGCAAAATTTGTTAATCAAATTCAAAAACATTTGTTGTTTTTATTAGGTTCATTTTAACTCAGTTACATTGTTATAAATATTATTGATATTATTTTTTCTATTTTTATTATTATTGCAATTATTTATATTAAAGTTATAATCGTTAATTTTAATTTTAATGATTTTTCTATATTATAGTTAATCATTACGTCTTTGCTGCTTTCATATAAAAAAAACTCCAAATTATAGTTCTTTTCAAGTAAACGACAATTTGCCATCTTACTGCTTTTGATTTCCTGGCATAGTCGAACTCACCACAATGAATTTTTTGATTAAATAAAAAGATGATCGTGTTTCTCAAACTATGTACCCCGTATATAAATTTTGTTAACAAATTTTTAAAAATATAAAAAACCTATTTTTGAAATGCTTATTGTACAATATAAGAACACTTCTCTCTAAATCATCTGTTAATTGATCTCCTCGCATTACTTACTGATCACGTTAACAACTCCAATCTATGCGAACAGTTTAATTTATGTTACATATGGTTATTTTCACGCTAATCTCATGTGATTGAAAATTACAAAACGCATTTAGCAGCAATAATTTGAACATTCAATTGATTTTTTAGATTACAATGCTCCCCAAATAGAGTAAAAATTAATTAAACTTCCAACAGAGAAGCCAATAACGCTATTCATGATATAGCGAAGACCGTATCTTAAAGCTTCATCCTGGCTTGTGCATTGTTTTTATTGTTTTCGTCATGGTCAAGGTCCGGTTTAAAATTAAATAAAAACAATTTATGTCGTACACAAGTTATTTATCAACTGAGTTATTAAATTGCCGATGTTTAAGATTTTAAACTTACAAGTTTTAAGGTTAAATTTAAAACTTATTCACAAAAACCCATAGGTTAAACAAATAATTTCAAGTATATAATAAAACGTATTAACTCAAGGCAAATTCAAGCAAGTAGAATTATAAAGAAGACCACAACAACATAATTAATAAATAAAGTTTTTAATTCGATTTTCTTACGCTTTTGCCGTCAATACTATCTTATTAGTTGCGTTCAAAGTATTTATTAACGGGAAGTACAACATCGAATGCTGACTTTTCTGCGAGAAACCTAAAGACAAGCGTGTATAATTTGTTATAATAATCAATAAACTGCAGATAAATATTTTAAATTTTCCGGACTTCTTCATTGTAAATTAATCTTCTTATAAAATTGCATGCATATATGCAATGATCAGTAATGCTGGGTTTTCTGTGCCTGATTGTTTAAATAATCGAATATAAAGATTATGCCATTAAGAAAGTTTGGACGTCCTATCCCAGAACCATATAATAAATAATTAAATACAGGAAACTATTCGATTGACAATTAAAAATTATTTATTTGTACATATGAATTAGCAATTTTTATTATTCAAGTTCATATTTATAGTTTATGAAAGATAATCAAAAAGTCTAATTCTAAAGCAGGTTGCTTAATATCAATTAGATATAATGACCATCTCCATAGATATTTTTTTAATTTCAAGCTCTGAATATCTTCATCAATACTGTGCCCGAGATAATTTCATGTTTGCAGTTTTCGAGGCTTTGGAGCACAATTTAAACACATAGATTAATATTTTGCTAACGTTAAGTTAATTAGAAGTATCATTTAAATTTTTTTCTATACTTTACTTATACCATTATTAATTAATTAATTTAACTTTATTTATGTTTGCATCTCTTGTTATTTTGTTCTAATTACTTGTTGAAAGAAAATTCGACTGGTTTATATCACGGCTATAAAAGTAAGCATAAAATATAATCAAAAGGTTGTCTTTTTTCAAATTTTAATACATGCGTATTGTAAATATCAAAGCATAAAATTTTTGTATCAGAGTTTTCTCAGTCTTGGGGAACGTTTCGTTTTAAAAAATTGCGTACATATGAGAAAAACGAAAGTGGCAAAAAAATCCAATGCTATTTTTTCCAGAATGCAGATAATTTGGACATCCGAATGTAGAAATGGTAAACAAAAATTAATTCAATGCACTATTGTTTACAAAGCCATAAAACTTATAATGCCAATAAAATAGCACATAATCGGAAAGTGTGCTACTAAAAGTAGTTAGAAGCAACTAAAAGCAATATTAGAACTTTGAAATATTCAAAAACCTAAACGTTTTAACAGTTGTCTTTGAATAACAGCTATGTAAACAATTGATAGCAACTAATCTATTAAAGACCAACATTGACTGCGTTTTGACAATACGTTTTCTTAACACCATCGGTTTCAGAGCACATTTGTGTGCGCCATATAAGGTGATGTTTTGCGCTGTGCCTCATCAGAAGTACTTTTACCAGCAATATAGTGTTTACGTGCCACCATAAATCAATAAATTACAAAAGTGTTTTAAAAGCGTTAATCTACGTTAGTGATATCTAACTTTGTTACGTGATAACACAATATCGACTTCGAGTTACCAAAAGAAAGATTAGATAAAATTATTGTGCTATTTGCTATGTCGTTTTATAAAATTAAAGCTTTTATCAACTTGCTTTCTCTTTTTCACACCGAAATTTTAAGCCTGCCCGTTCATCCTAATTTAACTGCTTTGATTGTTGGGAATTATCTATTTACAATATATACGCCGTTTTTTGTGTTTAATCTACCATCCGTATACTTCATGTATGATTTTGTCCAACAGAATTCATTAAGAACTTAGGCAGAACGCATTATTCTTATGCTTAAAGTATTTTGTCTTCTCGTTTTCCTAGCAATATTTTTCTATTAAAAACGAACTACTAATTTTTAATTTAAGTTTTCTCCTGATAGAGGTTAATACATCATAACGTTTTTCAATAATTGTATATTAAAAAAAATCATTCTAAAATCTTTATGAATCGAGAGTTGGTAAATGTTGAATCTTAAAACCAATCCTTCTTAAATAAATATTGTGCTTTATCATTTCTAATGTAATTTTTAAAAAGTAATGAATAATTTTATTACTTTGCAGCGTTAAATAACTTTGACTTTATTTTTCGGATAATCAGGTACATTTTCTATCCATAAAATAAGAAACTTTATTTAAAAATTGTAATTTATTATTCTATACAAAAATTTTTAAATTCTGTCGAATCTCATTTATGAAATACGTTATTATTAATACGATCAAGGAAATGAATTCATAAATTTTACAATGTGCGAATTTGTCTAGAACGTTTGAGACAAAATAACCATAAAACTATAGTACAGTGCCTTCCTAATTATTCAAGTGTAGATAAAGACAAATTTAAATAGTAATAAAATAATTCATTATTTTTCTAAAATAAGTAAATATTTATATAGCTTGGTAAACCGGTCTAAGATATTGTAAATTTCGTCTTGTGAAATATGGCTAAGTTATGCGTATTATTTCATTAATTTATAAAATAAACGCACAGCACAACTTTGTAAAATTTCTTCGCAAAATAAACTCTTTCCAAAAACATTTGAAATTCAACTATAATGCGATATTTTGCGATCGAGGTTACTTAGACCTTATGCAGTAATATAATTTTTTTAAATATAATTTTATAAATAAATTTGCTTTTAAAAGCACAATGGCTTAGAGTTAGTAGGCTGCCGTTTAAAATAAGTGCAATGCTATCTAAATTAAACTCTGACCCGAAAGTCCTTTGTCCGAATGCTGGAGCAAATCTAAGTAAAAACATCTAAGGTCATACAGCATGAACAAAATTATGCTATTTTTCACTTATCACGCAATGACATAAAAGCTGGTCAAGTAATTCGTGAAATCATCTTGCCTCTCTTGAATTTACTCCAAAATAAGTCGAATAGCTCTTATATAGATAAGTTTTTGAAATTGTCAATTTAAACTTTGCTATCAAAAATAATACAAAACATTATTTTTATAACCTGTCTATGAAACTAGTTCACTTGAAATTTTCATAAATAATAAAAAATATGGAATCTTGTCGGATAATTGTTTGAAAGTATAAGGTATAAATTTTAATCAGTGTATTCAAAAAGCAGATATTGACACTTTTGCTTAAGAAACTTTTTCCCAATGAAACTGAGTATGCACTTTTGTTTCGAATGAATTTCCTGCAAATGAAATTCATGCAAGAGTGAGGCTTGAGTTAACAAAGTGCATTTCTCTGCGCATCTTTCGTTCAATGTTTAATAGCATAATAGTTAGGAAACAGATTAATCCGGTAAATTATTATTCCGCAAGATAATTTTATTTGAGTTCAAGTTAGGTACAGGTATATTCTTCAGCATAAAACTAGGAATGAAATCTAAACGTTTACTATTACGAGAGCTTGTTTTACTAATGCTATTATTTTTGCCTATAGATAAAGCTTCACTGTTATTTTGACAAAAAATTGCAATTTAAACAATACCGTCGATTCTACCTTACAGTAATACAGTTAAAACTTTGATGCACTAGAATTGAAAATTAATGCTTTATATTGCTGGGCAGTATGTTTATTGCTATATAAAGACATCTTATCTTTCGATTAAAATAGATGATAAAAGTTAATTCTTTGACTATTGAAGTTGAATCTATGCAAATACTTAGTTAAATTCTTGGTCCTTTCAGAAATACACCAACTAATAATAAAAAACTTCTATTGAGAATCAGGGCATGAGATGGTAGAACTAATAAACCAGAATATATATATATATATATATATATATATATCTACACATATGAATCATTAACTTTTAGTGAGAATAAAGAGTATTCAAAAGGTATAAAAGCAGTGAATTAATGTAATGTAGAGTTCCATATTTTTTCTTTATCTCTGAAGTCATAAGTTCTCTGATTTAAATTTATTTAAGTTTTAATTTTAATTAACTTCATACATTTGTTGTCTTACAGTCCAATTACTGTTTAGTTTATTCTATAATTTACGTTATGTCTTTTTCGCCGTGCTGTTAAACTTAAGATTCGTTTCAACAGTCTGCAATCACGAAACTTACGTATATTAATAAGATAAATTTTTATATATTCTGAATTTTGGCCCAGCAAAGAGCGGGAGGAAGAGAGAGATATGAAATTTGTTGAATGAAACGAAGAATATATGAAGTTGTCTACTGTGTCTATACTATTCCAAAATTTGTACAATGATCATAATGCAATTTCTTTGAAATGCAAATAACAAAAATGTACAGTGATCGTAACAAAAACGGGATTCTCAAATTGTAGGTCAGTTTTTAAAATTTAATCTAGTGGATAGTTTAAATAGAATGCTAGATAACTATAATCTTATTATCTTATTTGGAAGATTAATAATCAATTGCAACTTATGAAATTTATCAGTTCCTGCAACTATATTTGATAGGTAGCTAAATTTTAATGTTACTCTTTTGGTAACAATATCATAAAATATATGGCAAGTATTATGTAAAGCTATCGTTTATATTACAAATGTCATAAATTTTCGCATAATTCTTTTACTTAATTCTCTTGTTTTAAATAACATGTCATATCTAATTACTTTATTTGTCATAAATTTTTACGGGTTTCTTGCAAATAGAAATTTTGAACCAAAAGTTGATTGGTAAAACTTGCGCTTAGAAGCATAGTAAATATTTAGCTTCATCGATTTATTTTAAAATGTCAATCTTCATTGGATCAAGTCCATCATAGATAAATATATTCTTACGACTTCAATTTATAAATTTCTACTTTTTAGGAGCACAAATATAAAATTTCCTTGGATAAATTGCTTAAAAATGCTGTTTTTCAACTGTGTTCATTTATAAATTATTGCTAGTGTATAAAGACAGTTGCTTTATTTTATAAGTGGAATGATGATTAAATGTAGTAACATAAAAAAAACTTTCCAATCCCCGGATATTCAAAATGTGTATTAAATATAGATTTTGAATTAAAGAGGGTAGTCAATCATATTTTTAGAGTACGCGTGGCTGACAGTAGTTTTTCTATATTGTTCGACGACTGGTTAAATATAAAATGGGATTGGCGTTTACTTGAAGCCCGAAAACTTGATTTAATGAATTGTTTCAACCACCCGTGCATTCAATCAATGTATAATTATATTTAGCTTGTTTTAATAAAGGAAACACAATATAAAGTATATAATACATTGTCTGTATATAGGACTTGAAACATTTGAATTATATATTCACATTTCTATCTTATATATCACCAAATATAAATAATTGAATGCTTGAAAAAATAAAACTTTTTGCAAAAGCAAATGTAAATAAGCACTTAATCCAAAAATTGATCACAAATTGTAGTCTGTTGAGCCAAGAAGTAGATATGAAATCTAAGAGAGGCAAAAAATAGAATATTAACGTGTAATTATATAAAAGAAATGGACCATTGTGCAGTAAATTGTCGAGTAAGTAAAGAAATTAAAATATATTATGATAAATTGAATTTAAAAATTTTTTAAAGGAGCTATTAAAACTTCACACTAAATATTGAGTTTGCCGCGTAGTTGACTGCCTAGCAAATAACTTCTTTAGAAATTTTCAATTAGGCCGCCAATTCATTAACTTGATCTTTAGCTTTAAACGACACTTCCTCTAAGCGGGCTCGATGGATATTTAAAACTGCGCTATGAAGCTTTCGATTGCGTTTAAAAATTTATTGACGACGTTGTGCAGATTATTTTCTTTACATTTTTACTTACATAATTGTTAACGAATTAAAGTTTGTATAACAACTCATCTGAGGTCATCAATCGAGTCTCATATCACTGTATTCGATTAGGTTAAATAGTGAAAAAGCGATTATTAGTGTTGGACTTACCGAGGAAAACCTATTATCTTCGTTTTGATATATTTCTTAATAGGAATTTGCGTTTGCGTAAAGCTGTCATCGTTTGTACTGATACCACAATTGACGGTTGCGTGACAACTGATAGGCTTCGTAGGTGGGTAAAATCTTGATTCCTTTACATTTCCAGGTGCACAGCTTGATTTCTTAATTGATTGATAGATTCTCATCGGTGACTCTGAAGCTGTCATTAAACTGCTTGCCCGGAAATGCTTGTGAATTAATATTTGACGATTTATTCCGAATGGCGGGACTTCCTTTCCAGTCCCATCTTCAGGGTTGACACTATACTCACAGAAAACCATCTTGTGGCAAATGTGATATCCTCCTGCAAGACAGATCTATTTATAGTCAGCTGACCCATTAAGTACTTACGTTTGTCAATATAAACTAAATACTTATTGGGTCAGTATTTTAGATAAAGTTCGCAACCTTGATTATAGTAAATGTTATCACCACCCTCGCAACCAATGTTCGTTTAGATCTATTTATATTTATCTCTCTTACAAAAATATTTTACTTGTCCGCCCCAATACACGGCCTAATTAACTATTCTCATATACTCACATGTATACATGAAACTACGCATACAAATACACAAACTTATACACGCATGTATGTGTACTCTATTATAAATTAATATTTAAACATAAGCCAATTCGTGACGACACGATTTTTAAGTATCTTTTCCAGACGCTTAGATTGATCAACAAAAATTTCCATTTACATTATTTTAAATTAATCCTCATTTCCCGGTATACCAAAACTTATCCTATTTGAATAGGTTATAGGGTGAGTGAGGTTAATATATTAGTATTCCCAAGTTTGGAAAAGACCGAATATATCGCCTAAAATAACGAATGATATGTAGGATAAATAAGCCTTTATTTAAATTCATATCCTGTATAAATATTTTTTTTAATTTCAATTATCTTCGTACTAATTAAAAGAACAACATTGTGTTTCTAGAATATTTTTACACGCTTACGAAAACTATTTCACACTTTAATGTAAATGGAGTCAGAAAATTATTAGAGGTGTACATCATAATATTAAGAAATAGAAGTCCCTAACATTATTTTTATTCTTTCAATGAAAATCTAAACAGAACCGTGTGATAATTTTATAAAAGGAATTATTTTAACCAAAAAATACGTCGTCATGGTTTTCACTTCCGTTAAGTTATTTAAATAACTGGTATTTGGCTATCTTCTTCATTCAAATAATGAAAAGCTACCTAATTTTGTGTTCCGGCATACAGTCAGAATTCATTCGCAGATGTCATTCATTTTGCAGATTCGCATTACATTTGGATGTAGTATATAACAAGAAAAGTTCAGAAGACTATATTTTATATCACAACATTAATTAATATTAATGTATGACCATATAAATTGCACTTACAATTATGACAGCTAAATAAATCATTTTCATCAATAATTTTTATCGGATAAAGTTCATCATGCATTAACACTTTCCTTCTTTAGCCAAATTATGAACGTCTGTTCATTGCCAGCTGCCACAAATGTTTGTTAAAGGAAATGGTTTAACTCAAACTCTATGTTTTTATCACATTTTTTATTATTATAGCGTTTTCGCACGCATTCTAAAATTGCAAAAGAAACATTTCGTTAAACTCACATTGATAACTTCTTTCCCGCTACAGAATCACTAATTCGTGCAGGAATCAAATTTCTCTCAAGCTATTGCTTAGAGAGAAAACTCTTTTGATTGGTATGCTTCCTTCATCAATATTTTAATTAAACCGGCTGCAATTATTCACGCAAGATAAACCTTATTCCTGATTTGCGGACACTGTAGACTTTAGAAACTGGTTATAGAAAATACTCTCAAAGAATTCTCTCTCTCTCTCTCTCTCTCTCTCTCTCTCTATATATATACCTTTCTTCTTATATATATATATATATATATATATGCTATGTTAAATAATGAATTGTTTGATAGCAAGCATGAAAGAAAACAACAGTCATTTTAGTATAAATTAATTATTTGCAAGAAATGGACAAGTAATGATGAGTTTATTGTCGTTTTGTAGTGTGCAAACCTGAAAAATGACAGCTACATGACGAGAGAAAAGATATATATTTATAAACACCTGGCCCATTAAAGCACATACATTTGTCAGTATAAACTAAGAATTGTATAGTTTAGAAAAGACAATTCATCCAGTTGATTTATTTCGTCCTTATTGGGAAGTCATCATGTATTTCGTCAGAATTTTATGCAGACTGCTTGAACCTGGAAACGTCTGCTACGGAATCTTACGTTCTAATCATTGTGCCACCCTGCGGCACACTCCAAATTGTTTTCACTTGTATAATGTCAAATATAGCTCGGTTAGTTTTAATGACAAATGTATGTACTAAATATGTCAGACGTTTTTATCATGATTGCAACATTTATTTAAATAATTTTAATTCTCGACAGTGCAACAAATGATCGTTGAATTATAGAAATTTTTGTTTCAATAACACTTCATGATGTAATGAGAGAATGGAGATGTTTAATTGGAACTTGTGGTCTAAATTGATGTCATTTGAGCATTACCTAAAAGAAGAAATACTATTGATTTACATTAGTTAGTATATAACAGAAAATTATGTGTAGTGTGCGGCAGGGGGCTCAGTGGCTAGAGCTCTTGATTCCGAAGCCGGCATTCCCAGGTTTGAGCCCTGTCTGGGGAAAATTCTTTTCTGTATGTGATGAGAAACCATTAAGGACGAAGCGGTGTATTGGTTGGATTTCCTTTTCTAAATTATACAAATCTTAGTTTATACTGATAAATGTATGTACTTAATTGGTCAGGTGATTATACCAAGGTCGCTATCTAGATTATAGTAATTGGTATCACCGCCTGTTCAACTAATGTTCGTTCATAGATATATATGTGTTACTATATAAATAATTTGGTACATATGGGACTGTATAACTGAGTGAAAATAACTTCTTTTACTTCGATATATATATATATATATATATATATATATGTATATATATATATATATATATATATATATATATATATATATATAGATATATATATATATATATATATATATAATTAGAAGAAAGAAAACATTAATAACAAAGTGGATAAAGGCCATTTATTTCGTGAATTCTAATCATCTCTTATACAATCACACATATTTATACATTTTGGGTTTTCAATTGATTATGCTAGTGGTAACAAATCTGACTCGTTTTTACTTTTGTTTCTTGTTTTGACTAGTTGGTGAGTGTGTATGCGTTTGTGTTTGTGTGTATGCGTGTTTGCAGGTAAGGTCATTCTCACTTATTGTGCAAGATCAATTGCCAATTCTCTCCAAATCATTCATAATCTACAAATTCTCATGTATGTGCGGTAGCACATATATCGGACGTACGAAGAAACAATTGATAAGCAGAATCCAGCAACATTTGCCACAAAAATTGATTAACAAAGGTTTGGCACCGTCAAGAAAATCAGCTATTTCCGATCATATATTGGCAACGGGGCACCCTGTCAATTCGACCAATTTCACAATTCTACATAAAACAAAATCAGAAAAATTATTATTTATCTATGAAGCCCTTTACATAAAACAACAAGCACCTGACCTTAATATTCAAAAGTTTCATCAACATGATATTCTGATCGACTGGCCAAGAATAACAAAATTCAACAACAATCTACTAGTATGAAGTCAAGAACAAACAGGCCCTCGACTAGAATCAACAAATATGCAATCAGATTTGCAACAAACTGAAGTGGAAACAACAGAGGCGCATACAGTGACAGAAGTTTCCAAGCAATATGAGCGTTTAACACTGCAATCTACACTGGCTCTGTTACCATGTGGAAATTATAAATTTGCGCAACAAGGTGAAACGATCAAGTACACTGGGAAAAATAGCACTCGTACATGTAACAGTGAAAAATGCACACAAATGGTTAATTCTCAAGCCATCAAAACAATAATGACCAGATCTCAGACATCACTTTGCAATACAGCCAGAATGACCTTTACATGCAAACGCGAATACACACAAACACAAACGCATACACACTCACCAACTAGCCAAAACAAGAAACAGAAGTAAAAACGAGTCAGATTTGTTACTACTAGCATAATCAATTGAAAACCCAAAATGTATAAATATGTATGATTGTATAAGAGATGATTAGTATTCACGAAATAAATGGCCTTTATCCACTTTGTTATTAATGTGTACTTTCTTCCTAATTATAAATATACTGTGTAACATTAAAAGGCATGGACATTATAAAGAATATATATATATATATATATATATATATATATATATATAAATGAAATATAAGGTTTACCTACAGGTTAGACTGTTCAGAGAAAATATAAGGCGGTATATAACTTACAATTTAGGGTGCTGCGCAGCTTCAATGGCTTTGTGAATTATTTGTAATTAACTAAAGCAAATGAACCATCGTTCAAGCACTGGTGTGCATTCTTTCATTAAGCACTTTACAGAAACCGGAAGATGATTGAACCTGTCTACCGTTTGAATTGTATTTGTAATCTTATGTAATGTATCGTTTATGCGAACAACATATGTATAACAAAATCCAGCCATCATGGCATATTTTATATCCATTCTCCATGTGGCTTGGTTTATTTTATTTAGTGATCCACAGGAGAGAACGTTAATTTATGGTAGAAGCTGTTTATAGAGCTAAAAGTTGCAAGATCGCTTCCAATCTAATTTCTAAATGGCAATTGATATCAAATATATTTCGTCAATAGCACTAATTTCATTCTCAAACTGATAGCATATACATAATTAAATCCTGTCGGTATACTGTAATTTGTATATAGGTGCATAAGGTTTGTTTCAATGTTAGAAACGAATGAAATAGCATATTTTCTGCATTTGCACATTCATCTGTAATAACTTATCGGGCCAACACAAAGCTAATACCGAGAATTGTTGCAACTAGTAGGTAAAATCGAGTCAGCTTAATGCAACGGCAAAAAACGTGAAACTAATCCGCTGATCCGTGAATGGCTTGCGATATCCTTTTGTACAAAAAATTATTATTTAGGTGTCCTTACCTCTAGTAGGTAATCGTCGATAAATTTCTTACCAGTCTATTTCGTTTTGTCAATACAAGGCAAATATTGCGTCAACTGGAAAATGAACGTACCTTGATATAATCTAAATATAAGTTTACATATTATATATATATATATATATTAATATAAACTAAGTATTGAATAAGATAGAAAATAAAATTTATCGATTATTGTCAAGTATTATCCAAAATTTTCCGCGGACGGGTTTCGAATAAAACGCACGCTTCCTTTGGAGTCTGGAAATCCGTGCACTACCACCGACGCCTACGAAACACAATTTTCCGTTATATAAAAAACATATCGTTTTTAACCTCTGTATATATATATATATATATATATATATATATATATATATATATATATATATATATATATATATGTAAGGAAAAAGACCCGTAATACATAGAAAAAAATTTATTAATATATCCTATTTCTACAAGTATCTAGACCCATTAACCTGAATTCGTTAATATTTTTTGTTTACAACTGCTGGGTGTGTCGTAATTTTCGGCACGTAAGTTATTTTTGTTCCAGTCAAATTTTATTTCTTTTTAAATTACTTTCTGCAGGTTTAGGTATAGGTGATGTTTTATGATTGCAATATCTTCAAAGGTCAGAAGTATTTTTTTTGATTTTACCTTGTACTGATCTGAAAATGTATTACTACTAACGAAATGACCTGTGAGTAGTACATGCTCGCAAATTGCTGATTTTTGTGCAGGAGCTGCATAACTATTTAATAATTTTTGAGGGAGATGCTGATTTGTTCTAGTTTCGAGCCTCTTTTTTGATCTGCCGATGTACTGAGCGTTGCAGGTACATTGAAATTTGTATACAGGTAATGGTGTTGACGTCACAGAGAGAATATCGTTTTAATTAGTTCACATAAGCTTTTCTTTGTATCGAAAGCAAATCTCACCCGTCTTGACCGGAACTGAGGTTTAATCGTTCGAGTTACTTTTCTTTTGAAGATTTTAGTTGGAAGATCATCTTCCAAGCGTTTATCAGTAAGGCATTTTATTTTCCTCCAAATTGGTCTCGATTATATTGCGTTATCTCAAATTATATTAGTCAATATCATAATCTTTAAACCAATTTTAATGTACCTGCAACATTCAGAACATTGGAAGATAAAATACGAGGCTTGGAACTAGAATAAATCAGCAATTTTCCAAAGAAATAATTAAACAGGGGTGCAACTCCTGCACAAAATTCAGAAATTTGTGAAAATGAACTACTCACAGGTTATGTTGTTAGTAAGTATGTATTAGGTTTTGCGAACCTAGTAACAAATTAGTTCAGTTGTGACCAGAAGGATAAACCAAAGGCAGCATGAACGGAAAGTATAATCTCATGCACATTCGTTTCGTGCTTACTGGCGACTCATCAGTAGGAGCCGGTATTACGCTCTTTAACCACTATATATTTGGTAGAAGAATGTGGAATAATAGGACGGTATAATCTCCTAGACGAATGTGTAAACCTGTAATAGTGAAGCTAACATAATCTGAAGTCAACGACAATACGACTTCAATGCAAACTCACACTACATAATATATATACCGAGTCTGTAAAGGATACTAACACTATGGCTATTGTGTTAGTAACTGATACCTTTTTGAAATCGATGAGTACCGGATACCAACACTATGGTTTCCGAGTCGGTACCCGGTACCAACCTGATAGATATAAATTTATGCTAAAGTTCACCCAAATTGAGAATTACAACAATTTCCGAACACCTGTTACTCCAGTTAAACCATACACTCTGGCCTTCATCGATATCAGTTATCACATTTCGCGGTAAGCATGACATCATTCAATTCAATATATTACAGTTAAATACTGTTTGTTGCGAAGAACTAATATATATGCAAGTATGTATTAGGTTTTGCGAACCTAGTAACAAATTAGTTCAGTTGTGACCAGAAGGATAAACCAAAGGCAGCATGAACGGAAAGTATAATCTCATGCACATTCGTTTCGTGCTTACTGGCGACTCATCAGAAGGAGCCGGTATTACGTCCTTTAACCACTATATATTTTGTAGAAGAATGTGGAATAATATGACGGTACAATCTCCTAGACGAATGTGTAAACCTGTAATAGTGAAGCTAACATAATCTAAAGTCAACGTCCTATTATTCCACATTCTTCTACCAAATATATAGTGGTTAAAGGGCGTAATACCGGCTCCTACTGATGAGTCGCCAGTAAGCACGAAACGAATGTGCATGTGATTATACTTTCCGTTCATGCTGCCTTTGGTTTTTCCTTCTGGTAACAACTGAACTAATTTGTTACTAGGTTCGCAAAACCTAATACATATTTGCATATATATTAGTTCTTCGCAACAAACGGTATTTATATGTTGTTAGTAGTAATATTTTTTGAGTTCTGTACAAGTAAAAATCAGCAAAAATCTTCTGGCTTGTGAAGCTATTTCAATTAATAAGCTTACCTTTGCTTAAATGTGCTGGAAAAAAATTCAAAAAGAAATCAGATAGTACTGCAACAAAGACATAACAAACAGGCTTTCGAAAACAACCTGTGTGCCGCAAAATTCGACACACACGCCAATTGCGGACACACTCACATGATGTTACGCAAAAAATAGTCTAAGTTGCGCAAAATAAAGACAGATATAGCGAAGAAGGGATTGGTTTCGACAAATATACATTTTGGATTGGATGACCGAAAATATTATGGAATCAAGTATAATGGATGTAGATACTGGTAGAAACAACGTTTATTAATAATGATTATTTCATGGATTACAGTTCCTTTTCCTCATATCTTAAAAATAGAGAAACGTGTTACGATATATATATATACATATATATACATATATATATATATATATATATATATATATATATATATATATAATCAAGGACTATTTAGAATACGACTTCTCTAGTTTCAGTGTTTATTGCTTCTATTATTATACCAGTATTTTTGGATCTTAGAGCAAGGAGCAATAAATTATTGTATTTAGGGAAAAACTAAGCATGAAATTAAACGATTTGATCGTAAGTAAACTACAGCTTTTTCAAAAGAAGCACTATGTTTGGTTATTCAAGCAACAATATTGACAATTATCAGTAAAAAAATTTTTATTCGCCATTAGGTCGTTGGAAGGAATTTTGCTAAAAAATGATATTGCTCACCTATTTTCTATTTGTACATTGGCCGTAATGACTTTCAAATGAAGAGTTTGACACACTCCGTAAAGGAACTAATTTCTCTGGTGGAAATATTGATTGCGCGAAATAAATTAATAGAATAGTCTAGGAATTCAAAAAAGTAAAATAAACAGAAGACAGACTTTGGTGAATAGACCATTGAACAAGTTCAAATGTTTATAAAGGTTTTGTGAGTTAAGTAACGGAGATGGCCTGGTTGGTTATAAAATGAAAATATTATTGACAATCTGCAAACCGGAAATGTTCTAAAATCTAACATAGACATATCAGCACAGTTGCAAATTTAGAGATTTAACGATACATGTATTGTAAGTCGGGTTACTTTTATATAATTACTCAATTTTAACCATAATTTGATCATCGTAACACATTTTATTTACTTAAGCTTGCTCTTTATATATATATATATATATATATATATATATATATATATATATATATATTAGAAATATAATTGCAATATTGGACAAAACATTACCATGTATTTGTCAGCTTTAACAAAAAATATGAATAAAACATATTTTTTGCTGCAATTAATTTTGAAAAAGCTTTAGCATCTTCTACAAATTTGATTTTCCATATAGATTGAAAGCCAACGCGTAATGACGTACTTTTTATAGGTCAAAGTAAAACGTTCTCAGACTAACAAAATGGAAACAATCCAATTTGTGCGGGCTTCGCGGGGGAAAAAGTACGAGTATATGCCTATATACCTGTTTCCTATAAATTCATGAAGTCTGAGTAATTAAGGAATAGTAGAAAAAATTGCTGAATAATCTATACAAAGCTTTCCTACATTCACGTTTACCAATCCTATTAATATGCGACGCCCTATCAAAAGTCGCCGTAAACAGAAAAAAATTATTCCAAATCATTTCTTGAATAGTACAAAGTGTCTATCGCGAAAATTACGCTTTAACAAAGTTTTTGTCCCGTTAAATTGAATTGAGATAGCAATAATTTACGAAGGTATATATTTATTACAATGTAGTTATGCATAATGCAGTTAAAAGGGCCATTTCACTTTCGAATTAACTCAACTGGACGGCAATATCTGGAATAGTATACAGTGAATTAAACGAACAAATAAGATAACTGATAGGTACAAATTGAGGCACGTGTACACGAATAAAAACACATGCAAATTTCACCATTTTCTATTCTAATAATTTACAAACTTCTTTTGTTTGTTCAGTGGAGCATTGCGGATATTTCATGACATAGCTTCTGATGTGCGTAATACAGTTTTATTTTTATCTTTGAAGTTCACCTAATAAATCGCCTGATTTTAATTCTGATTTTAATTTTTTAAATGTGATCAGCGTTTGCGCTAAAAGTCCCCAGTATGCCAGAATTGTTCAGCCTAATATTTGTCAAAATTCCAAGATTTATTTTTCTGTTATTCCGGATTGTACAGCGCACTGAGTAGCTAAGGCATTTGGAAAAACATAGACTTCTGGATAGTTCGATGTCTGGGAGATTTTCCTCTACGCCGATATTAAGATGTTTTTGTATAAGCAACCTTCAGTTGTGAATCAGTATTTGGAAAATTCACTACCATTCTGGTTCCTCGAATAATTATTTCGGATGATAGGTTTCAATTGAAAAGTATACTCGTTTATATCATCATTTGGCTGGATGCGACTGCATTTCTTATTTTTCGTTATTCTGTCTAGAGCTTGCATTAATT
This sequence comes from Eudiplozoon nipponicum, assembly GCA_029291075.1. Lineage (NCBI taxonomy): Eukaryota > Metazoa > Platyhelminthes > Monogenea > Mazocraeidea > Diplozoidae > Eudiplozoon > Eudiplozoon nipponicum. The sequence continues at coordinate 77,633 of JAQBSW010002717.1, read as the reverse complement.
AGCTTTTCAGGGTGTCCGGTGTTTGCATATAACTGCTTTGATTGCCAAGAATTTTTGACATTTCTTTATTCTGTGGGATAAACTGCGTATGATAATGGTGCATTTTGCGCTTATCAGTAAAATATATGGCGTAAATTTATTAATAAGTAGTCGTAGTTTTTTAATGTTTCCTGATAGAACATGAAGATTCCATCTAGCAAACTTGTCAGAAAATCACTATTATAGTGACATTCGTAAATTATTGACCGCAGAACGTGAGTTAAACATCTTTGGTGCATACAATAAGCCGAAATTTTAGAATACTTTGAGGTGCGGTGAATAATAGATGTGTGTATTGATAAATGTACAAAGGAAATTAATGTTTATATAAAGAGAGATAACTTTAATCGAATTTCTGATATCAATCGAAAACATTTAAAAGATATTTATGTTTTTAAAAAATTCAAATTTATCAGTAAGAAAATTTTTATCTAAAAATTTGCACTGGCTGTAAAACTGCATTTAGTTATCCAGTCGGTTTTTGCTGTGGTGTGTTGATCATTGATATGATGGGTCTTAATGTCGACAAGTTGGTTATTCCAATTATTTAGGGTAATTAAACCAAGTTGCGATCTTGATGTAGGCACCTGACTCATTAATTACTTACATATGTCAGTATAAATCAAGAATTGTATAGTGTAGAAAAGGCAGTTCATCCAGTAGACCGGTTTTGTCCCTATTGGGAACTCATCATGTACTGGCCAGAATTTGCCGCGGACAGGACTCGAACCTGGGCACGTCTGCTTCGGAATCTGGTGCTCTAACCACTGAGCCATCCTGCCGCACACTACACTGCACACAATTTTCAGTTATATACTAACTAATGTAACTTTGTTAGTCTATTTTTCCTTTAGGTGGAGCTCATATGGCATCCATTTAGACCCAAAGTTCCAACTAACCATCCCCAATCTGTCATAACTGAACAGACACCACACTACATGGGGAAGTGGTATTGAAGTTAACATTTATATAATTAAACGAACATTGGTTGCGCAGGTGTTGATAACAACTATTATAATCAAGGTTGCGGTCTTGATATAAACACCTGACCCATTAATTACTTACATATGTCATTATAAACTAAGAATTGTATAGTGTAGAAAAGGCAATTCATCCAGTAGACTGGTTTCGTCCTTATTGGGAACTTATCACGTACTGGTCAGAATTTGCCGCGGACAGGACTCGAACCTGGGCACTTCTGCTTCGGAATCTGCTGCTCCAACAATTGAGCCGCCCTGCCGCACATTGTACACAATTTTCAGTTATATAATAACTAATGCAACTTGGTAAGTTTTTTTAAAAATTTTGGATAGAACTCATATGGCATCCGTTTATACCCAATTTTCCAACTAACCATCCCCATTCTGTCCTTACTACCGCGTGACCAATATTCGTTTAATTATGTAAATGATCATTTCAATACCTTTTATCCACGTAGTATTGTGTCTGTTCAGTAATGAGGGATTTGGAATGATTAGTTGGAACTTTGTGTCTAAACGGATACCATATGAACTCTACGTAAAGTAAAAAAAGACTAAACAAGTTACATTAGGTTGTATATAACTGAAAATTGTTTGCAGTGTAGTGTGCAGCAGGGTGGCTTAGTTGTTAGAACACAAGATTCCGAAGCAGACGTGCCCAGGTTCGAACCATGTTTGTGGCAAATTCTGACCAGTACTTGATGAGATCCCAATAAGGACGAAACCGTTCTACTGTATGAATTTCCATTTCTAGACTGTACAATTCATAGTTTATACTGAAATATGTACGTAATTAATGGGTCATGGCTTATATCAAGATCGAAAACTTGCTTATAGTAATTGTTATCACCACCCGCGCAACCAATGTTTGTTTAATTACTTTTGGTAAATTCGACATATACTACATTATAGCCGGGTAAGTGACCACTGGTTGTACTTGTATTAGATTATGTATGATGTTATCGATTTTATAAGAATTCAAATCACTAATTCTTTATTGAATCGCTTCATACGTATTCGTGCGCTATATTGGATCGTCGATAATTTCCGATGACCTTATTTTCTTGGTGCGGTATGACTGTCAGGCTATCATTACAAACCTTTCGCATTTGATTAATATAATTCAAAATATATTAAAACCATTATCTATGCCTTTGTCTGGATTCAATAATCTAGTTTCGTTCTTGAATGGCAATTTTATGTTCTCAAACATTTGTAAAACAGAATCGCTTGTGTTTCACTTAAAAACGCTTATAATCAACTTTTAATTCAATCCGAAATAGAAGGAAAAATAAATGAATTTTTAAATTCCTGAAGTGACATCGTCATAAATACTTTCTATTGCGGATTTGTTGTTATCTCTTAAGCCTGGTTTAGGTCGTTTTGCGATATGCAGAATTTTGGTTTAAGCGAAAAGACGTCTCTCTTTTTTATGAACGTGTAAAATGCGTAAGATTGAAAATGAACACGCCAGGGTCCTCTGGAAATTTATCAGAAACTTGCTTATTTGGAACTGAGTTACAATAGGGCGTAAATTTCTCTTACTTAAAGCCGAATAACGTGTTTCCTATGAGCAGTTTACAGGAAACAATAGATGATACAATTTTATAAAAATGAAGAACATGGCAAGACTAAATCTATTTGTACATAACGACAAAATAGAATAATGAAGTTAGACAAATTTTTATGTATTTTTCCTATTATAAAAACGAATATTTAATCAATTTTACAAAGGGACGGGTGGTGAACAGAAATTCAAATAGTCCAAATTAAAAAGGGGTAGATCGATAAGTATAGAAAATTAAATATGACGTGCGATTCCAAATGCATGCGCAACAATTCACCAATGAATTCTTGATGCGAATTCTGCTCAAGTCAAAAACATTTCGGGTTATGCCGTAAGCCGATGGAGTGGCGTTAGTTATACTTCTTTAGGAATTCCTTAGCCGAGGTCTATATTTTATATCAGAAAACATGCAAAATATAATCATTTATTTAAAAAAAGTTGCTATACATATCCGGGGTACGTCGATTACCTCTTACTAATCATAATTGAACTTGTCGAAAAAAAGAACAATCTTAACGATTTTAACGTAGAATTTCGCATTCAATTCACCTGTGAAACGATAAAATATCAGCCTGAAACATTTTCTAACGTAATGCCATTGACAGAGGAAGATGGTTTTTAGAATGTAAAATGTACCTCCAACAAAAATTGACTCGGCACTACATCCATTATTACAGCTCAAAAGATTGTATTTGTACGCAATTTATCCAGTATTTATTTGTCAACATCTGGCGTTGCCAAAAACAGTTTTATTAGAAAACGGGTAAATTGAAAGTATGTATTAGGTGTTGCGAACCTAGTAACAAATTAGTTTAGTTGTGACCAGAAGGATAAAACAAAGACAGCATGAACGGAAAGTATAATCCATGCACATTCGTTTCGTGCTTACTGGCGACTCATCAGTAGGAGCCGGTATTACGCCCTTTAACCACTATATATTTGGGTGAATAATGTTGGAATAATAGGACGGTACAATCTCCTAGACGAATGTGTAAACCTGCAATAGTGAAGCTAACATAATCTAAAGTCAACGACAATGCGACTTCAATGCTAACTCACACTATATAATATATATACCGGGTCTGTAAAGGATACTAACACTATGGCTATTATGTTCGTAACCGATTCCAACATTATTGTACCGAAAAGTTAAATGGTGCTAACACTTTGGTTAAAAACTGTTTGTTACGAAGAACTAATATATATGCAAGTATGTATTAGGTGTTGCAAACCTAGTAACAAATTAGTTCAGTTGTGACCAGAAGGATAAACCAAAGGCAGCATGAACGGAAAGTATAATCTCATGCACATTCGTTTCGTGCTTACTGGCGAATCATCAGTAGGAGCCGGTATTACGCCCTTTAACCGCTATATAGTGAAGCTAACATCATATAAAATCTACGACAATGCGACTTCAACGCTAACTCACACTATATAATATATATACCGAGTCTGTATAGGATACTAACAATATGACTATTGTGTTAGTAACCGATACCAACGTTATTGTACCGAAAAGGTACATGGTGCTAACGCTATGGTTTCCGGAGAGCTAATATATATGCAGAGTAGTATTAGGTTGTGCGAACCTAGTCAATTAATTCAGTTGTCACCAGAAGGATACCAACGGAAAGGTATTCTCATGCGCATTCGTTTCGTGCATGAGTTATACTTTCCGTTCATGCTGCCTTTAGCTTATCCTCTGGTCACAACTGAACTTATTTGTTACTAGGTTCGCAACACCTAAATTATACTTTCATATATATTAGTTTTCTGCAACAATCAATATTTAACGTGTAAATTGAAAATTTTGTTGAAACAAACCAGAAGCTTTAAAATGAGAGAAAATAATTGTGGCCAACTTTTTTTTGTATGGAAATGGCATAAATGTTCAGTGTGCTATGTGGGTCGATCTGTCCGTTTACTAATTAAATGAATACCAGTTCATTTTAGGCTATAAAAAGCTGGGCCAGAGAAAAATGTTTCCGCAATTGCTGAACACAATTCTCCTAAAATAAATTCCAAATAAGGCGGGTTTCCAAGTTTTTTTCAAAGCAGAAACGAAAATAAATTACGAACAGCAGAGACTCTTTCGAGCAAAAGCATTATTACACTGTCAAATACACAAGCATTCTTAATCCTCAGCTAAATAAGCAAAAGGTTTTTTTACATATTTTAAATGTCTAGTTGTAATTGTTATTACGGTTGTGTGTGTGTGAACGCGCACTTCCCGCTTCCCGATTGTCGTGTATTATTTTCTGTTTAACCCAACATTATCTACCTTTTTTTCCAAGGACGAAACCAGTCTACTGGACGAATTACCTTTTCTGCATTATACAATAATGAGCATATACTGACAAATGTACATAAATTATGTGATTGGTGATTGTATGCAGATCGCAACTTTGATTTAAATAAAATTCATCAGTTTTTTCTCAAATTATGTACATACTCATTTTGCTTTCAAGAACTGCTAGTTCTCCGACTGATTTTCAGTGTGATTTTGTTAAACAATGTGTTTAGCTACTGCGGAAACATTCTTTCCTTTGCGTGTTATGTGTTATAAAATTCTCCTGAATTCAATTCTTTATTAATCGATATAGTGGCGATGAGCAGTACCTTAGTAAGTCTAATAGCTGTTGTCTACGTTTTCCATCTGAAAACATTAATAATGATTGCTTTCAAAGTTTATTTTCTAAGGTTTCAGATTATACAATAGAGTTGTGTTTTGGTGAAAATAAAATAAAATTTTCTTATATGTTTTTTATTCCTACTAAATAATATATTTATGATTCAATTAATTATTTATTCGTTTCTTAATTCAGATTGCAAATGGAAAATATAACTTTACTAAAATTTTGTCATTATTCATATTGAGAATGATTGGGGCCTGTTGGTTAACTTGACTGCATCTTGGGAAAACTTAATATGTTCTCGTGTCAAATTGTCACTAAATATTTTTAAAAACACTACCTGAAAAATGAAATATTTTTAGACAAATGGTTTTTAAATAATGCCGAGAATAAGAGAGACTGCGAGTTAATTAAATTGCCATTCTGCAAAAACTGTCCGTGTTCCTTCTCGTGATAGTTTATCATTTGGCCACAGAAAGTTGTTTAAATCATTGGTGTTTCTGCAAGGAATGCCACAGTGGAATTTTAAGGAGAAAAAATTTGTTGAACGTTTAGAATGCATTAATGAACCTATACTGAACAATATTGCACAATTTTAAAATTTTATTCCCAATGCAGGTGGAAAAAACATTTTTAAATGGTTATGTTCTGATCCGCAACTGTAAATTTAACACGCTCGGGAAATTTTAGTCAGACTTTACAATTCATTTAAGATGATTTTAATAATTTATTGCTTGCTCTAATTGGACATTAAATGTGGTGTTCTATTTGTTTTGTTCATTAAAAAGAATGATCTACACCTTATATACAATTATTTTTATTTTACATATTTTCGAAATCATTCCACCAGGGCTTTTTAACATTTACAAAATATTCGGAAATTACATGGGAATACTATTTCTGTTGATCGTTAATTTTCTAAAGCATAAAATACTTCTTTCATTTTCACAGGAAGTAGAAAATTAATTGCTCATTTAGGACTGGTTATAATAAGTCAATTTAGGCTTGTATGGTCAATAGCACAATAGAGGTTATAAAGCAATTATTTAAGCAACAAGTATTTTAAAATGTGTAACGGAGAATGTTTATAACTACTACAACGTAGTTCAATTTCGAAATGTATGCCCCTTTTCACTATATGGAGAAACGTGTTGCATTAAAATATACACCAGTTCTAATACCTAAATGTGTTGCAGAAATTTGTGAATAAATATTATAAATAAATAACATCAAAAACTCTGTTTAATACCAGAATATTCAATAATTACGTATAATTTGAATAAAAATGTAAATTAGGTCATTACGGAACTGATTTACTAATCACATTTATATGATGAATTTTTTGCTAAAAATGTGTTCAACAACGGGATTTCTTGAAAACGTTAGCATAGTTATGCTAGGAACGAGACATAAACTAATCTATTAGAGAATAGCGTTTTATATGGTGTGTTAAAATGAGAGATTATGTGGTATTTGTGTATTACAGTGCATGTGGTTTTTGCTTGAGTATATTATTAAACGTGCAAGTGAAGTATCAAATAAATAAACAAGTTTCAACTAGGATGAATTTAGATTAAGATCAAGCTTTAATGATTGTTTAAATTAGATGTGGCGTACATTTTCATATTTTATAATGCCTTCGTGACAAACTAAATAAACTGGTGGATAGGAAATGCTTAAACCAATATAATGTGTGCATTACTGTGCACTTCGTGTCTTATGTATTTATAGCGTTGGTGTATGACTAAATGTGTGTTCCAACAAAGAATTGAGCCAGTTTGAAATGAAATAATTAATTGTAACTGTTTACAAACTAGGCTGTCTGTCGTAGTTTATGTTGTTGCTTTTGCTTAAGGTTGGAGTTCTCGATTCGCTGAATAGGAAAACGTGTAAATACCTGCAAGAGTTTGTCAAAATCTATTACATTTTGTGTACAAGCTATGGAAGATTGAGGGTTGAGCGAGTGCAATGTTACAAAAATTAAATCAAAAGGAACCTAACAAAATCTTGACCAGGTAAATCAAAAGGTATATGCACATATTGTGGATAAAAATTTAAAGCCTTCTCTCTATATATATTTGAGTTTGAGAAAAATAAAATAATACTTTACTGCGTCACGCATTTATACTAAGTTGATGAATAAATTCGCAATAAGCACATAATTGTTATAGTACACGTCTCTTGAATTAGTTTACATAGCTTTTCCGCCGTACTTCAGTCTCAATTAGCAGTATTCCCAATGGGATCATTTTGCTATTAGCTGTACAGCTGGAAAATGGCCATGATATGATATACGATACTACGTTAGTAATTTAATGAATTGTACTATGTACATATATCTTCCTCAGCATATATACGATTGTATTTAAACAGCGAGACTTTTTTTATTTTTTAGTTTCGACACAGCTTAGAATATAAATATAAAAATAATACTTTCAGGAATGCAATTAAATCAATTAATAAATTGATGAAATATCTACGTTGTTTATAGATATTAAAATAAGAAAGTATGAATAACATTTTTTTTCTAACTTTTGAAAAGCAAAACATTTAAACAAAAATTGTGCTGCTTAAGATCGCTTTTCACAAAAAAATCAATTAATATCGGTTAGATTATTTAGTATATAGTTAACAATTGTGGATTAAACTACTTTTAATGGGCTTATATCAGTTATAATTAAATACAACCTGCCTAACATTTTCATGCTTTTCTGTTCGTATTTTCGTTATCATGTATATGTAAACATAATATTTTTGTTAAATTGTGTCGTGTTTTACCAATATCTTCACAGTTTAGTATCCCTTATTTAAAAATATTTAATATGACAGAAAGTTAAAATTCGTCAATTGCTTCACTCGAACGTAACTAGCTGGACTTCAAAGCCATGCAATTTAAAGAGGAAAATTTTGCGAGTAATTCGGTCCTCATCAATCTGTTCTCGACGTAATGTCAGACATTCTCGTCAAGCGTACATATAAAGCTGCACACTGAAGATGGGTCTTAGTCTTTTGTTAGAGCCTCAACAATCCAACGTCTTATCTTGAGCAGAATTTAACTGAACACATGAACACGTTGCGCCAAGACACATTGTAGCATATCAACAGTATCGCCAAATGTTGCAAAATCGATTCCAACCACTATGAACGCGATAATGTTCGAACATGAAGTATTCACATAGAAAGGTAGAACAATCGTCAGTCACACACCATTCCATTTCCTACCTTTCACGAAACATAATATTAAAATCATTATAGCAGACAGATAAATGAAAATCATTCAGAAATTCGTATACAATTTATTTGAAAATCAAACCATCAATTAAACCCGAATAATTCTCGCATACATTTAACACAAGAACAACAGATTATCAGTCAAGGTACCATTTGGTTCTTTTGATTGTGACCTTAACGATAGGCTATTGCTGCAATAGAAAATGTAAAGAAGAGTCGATTTTCATATTTTGGAGATATTTATTGCAACATCCAAAGCAAATGGTCAAGCCTATTAATTGAATATTATTTCTCTTTTTCGTATAATATCATTTAATATATTTTAAATGTATATTGAATACAAATAGGCCGCCAGTTGGACGCAGTACAGCACTGTGATTAAATTCAACTTTGGCATTTGGCGTAGTCAATTAACACATATTTTGCTTCAATACGCCTAATTTAGAGTCATTTAGTAGACATTAAGTACTCAATTACCTATTTGGTTGTAAAAGATTTATCGGTTCCGTCTAACGAGCATCCAGAAGTAGAAAATCGAGTCATAAGCCAACGTGACTACAATTAGTGTTCCGGCTAACATCAGACACCTATTCCGCGTTATATATTTTAAAATATGCCACAAAACACGACAAAACAAATTAATATGTTGTGGATTTGATTGCATTTTAATTGTACGGGACAATTGATTGCACTCTTAGGGCGGTAAAATCTTGAATGTTGTAAATTTGCGTCCGTAACAGCAATTGAAAAAATATAGACATCATGGATTGGCGTGTATGTCATAAGGTTTGCTTTTAGTTATTCCTTAAATGTCACTTTAGTAGAATACACATATGTCTCTATAGGTGGTTGTGTGCGGGGAGGGAGATGGGGATAATTTTGTGTATACATTTGAGTATTGAGACTAGATATGAAGACCAGATATTAGGAAGACAATAAAAAATACTTTTGGAATTAAAATAAATATAAATATAACTGTCTTGAATGAGGATACCACATTTGCCACAAGTTGTTGTTCCCTGTGCGTATTGTGTCAACCCTGAAGGTGGGACTGGAAATTCTGTCTCGAAAATTTGGAAAAAGAAGAGTGGAAAATCTTGTTCTGTCATTTTCAGGCATTAGCTGATAGGGGCTTAAAAAAGAAGAGACAAGTGAGAACCTATTAATCAAGACCAATAATCAGATCATCTAAAAATGTACATTATTCAAGATTTTACCACCCTACGAGTTCTTTAAATTGTTCCGCACAAGAAAAATGCGGTCAAATCCACAACAAGAAGTACGGCACTGCGCAAAATGGATCAACATTTAAGTGCTACTTAAATGAATAAATTAACAACAAATAAAAGTCCATGCATGCAGCTCGAGAGCTGCTGATCCGCATTTTAAAAGAAATAAATCGTTTAGCTACATTTAACGGTTCAACGAATCTATCATATAATTAATATTATACACCGATGCGCAAATGGAGACTATATTTCCCCAAGTTTGAGAAATCTGCTTAAAGGTTCAGGTTTGCCTTTTTTATTTTAATCAATCTTGCGTAAACCATTTTTAAGACAAAAACTCCTGCTAGTCGAACCCATGGATTTGCAAAGAATTTTTATTATTATTATTATTATTATTATTATTATTATTATTATTATTATTATTATTATTATTATTATTATTATTATTATTATTATTATTATTATTATTATTATTATTATTATTATTATTATTATTATTATTATTATTATTATTATTATTATTATTATTATTATTATTATTATTATTATTATTATTATTATATTATTATTATTATTATATTATTATATTATTATTATTATTATTATATTATATAACATTATCAATATTATTATTATTATCATTATTATTATTATTATTATTATTATTATCATTATTATTATTATTATTATTATATTATTATTATTATTATTATTATTATTATTATTATTATTATTATTATTATTTATTATTATTATTATTATTATAATCAAGTTACACTCATGATATAAGCACCTGACCCATGTATTACATACATATGTCAGTATAAACTTAGAATTGTATATTGTAGAAAAGGCAATTCATCCCGTAGACCGGTTACGACCTTACAGGGAACTCATCATGTACTGGACAGAATTTGCCGCGGACAGGACTCGAACCTGGGCACGTTTGCTTCGGCATCCAGTGTTCTAACCAATCCGTCCGCGGCAAATTCTGGCCAGTTCATGATGAGTTCTCAATAAGAACGAAACCGGTCTACTGGATGAATTGTCTTTTCTACACTATGCAATTCTTAGTTTATACCGACACATGTAATTAATTAGTGGGCCAGGTGCTTGTATCAAGACCGAAATCTTGTTGCTATCACCGCCCGCAGAACCAATGTTTGTTTAATCATTTGAATTTTTAATTATGTTTCTCAGAACGCGACACCAAAACGGGCTGATGTGAATCAAACTGCCATAACGTGATAATGTAGTCAAAATACAAACGCTATTCATAACTGTAGTCATTTTTCGGACATGATATTTGCTTAAATCTAGGACACCCAGTTTCTGAACAAATTCAAAAATAACATCTTTTAGTTGCTCTGGATAAGAAAATCAATTATATTTCCATTGGTTGCGCTGATGCTGACATATTAATTTAAATACAGTTTTCAAAATCGCAAAAATTAACATACAATTTATGTATATAATCAGCATGAACATGTCGAAATAATTTTAGTCACACGTTCTAACGCACTTGATCACCAGAGAATGCCGACTAAATTAATAATGAGAATTAAATTGCAATGAATGAACAGTAAATTAATAATCTAGATACGGCGCTCATTTAATTTATTTCTTACGCATTAAAGATGGTTAAAATGTCAGCTGCACAACTTTTATATAGTCTCATCATTACATTACTGCTGCTCTAAATTAAATTAAATTATATATATATATATATATATATATTTAACTAGGCAATTATCGCTTGTGCATTATGTGTCTTAAACTTATAAAATATAGAAGCGCAGATCGGAAATAGTGATATATTACATTCAGTAACAAGTTGCGTAAAATAATATAATTGCTGTTAATCATAAGTGTTGATACGTTTAGCACTTTTACGATGGGCATAGAAGCAGCACCGTACCCTAAATATGAAGATGCCAGCCGAAAAAATAGATTTTGAATATATATATATATATATATATATATATATATATATATATATATATATATGTTGCCTTCTCACTGAGTTGTCCCCCTGACGTAGAAATTGAATGGAAAGCCGTTTTTACAATTTATACTTAGTTCCAAATAAAACGTTCTAACAAATTTCGCCAAAATTTAACTAAAATATTTAAATGAGCAATCAATAATTGTGTGGACAGTGAGAGCATCCGTTCAAATCAAGTTTGCTGAATTTAGATAAACACCAATCTCATTTAAATTAGCTTTTCGAAATTATAGCAAAACGATGATATATAGCACTTATTACGCCTTTCGACCAATCGTATCCATCTTCAGAGAACGAAGTTATCAAAATCAATGATAAATATACCGAAATTCGTATGCAACGTAATGATTTTCGATAAGTGTATTTAACAATTAATACACTCGCATGCATTAAACTTGCCTGGCATTTTGGCCGCCAAATGTCAATTTATCCACCCGCGCCATAAATTATTGGTTAGGTTATTGTATAGACTAAGAAAATAGTGCTTAAATTGCAAGAATTTGTTTATCTATCTACGTACGGATTGTGCAATTGACATTTCAGTCATTCATAATGTATTAGCGATCACTTGTAGTGAGAGCACCGTTCGTAGGGTCATTAAACAATGTGCATTACTGTTTAATCCTCGTAAATTAGTTCACAATTATGATAAGTTAATGAAATGTTCGAGATCGAAACAGGGTTTGTCACGTAACAAACTGTACTTTTACTTTTCTGTACGGATAAATAAAATAGTATAATTGGAAATTTTGTCAATTTTACAGTCTTGAATTAAATAATATTCGGCAAAACTCACACAGCTAAGGGTTGCTAGAGAGAAACATCGGTTAATTATTATTCGTATGGTCAAAATTTGTATCAATTGTTGTTATGGCCAATTTTACTTTTTGCTATTTTTGTTTCGACCTTGAATGTGACTTCTGCATAAGAACCATTGCATCATTTACTTTACTATCAGGTGATTAATAATTGGTAATCTTTGAAGCAATCAAACGATATTTTAACAAATGAGATAAGTTAAAAATGATTTAAAAATTTATTCCTAATATTTATCATCCCTTGATGAGACTGGAGGCTGCGTTTCTCTGCTTTCTACGCGCAAACCTTAATAATCGCTGAATAAACGATGGCATTCCTTCCTGGTTATTCGAGCAATACTTCAATGTCTTTCTGGAGATAAGATGATTTTATTCTAGAGAGTGCATCGATCTCTCTCAACCACTAATTGTCAAAAATTTTATTCTTCCGCCATTTAAACACACGATAAAAACTTTTTTCTGTTCAATTCAGGTTAAAATTTTAAAATAAATATTTGCTGAGCGTTTGTCAAATTATTTGATTATAAACAGACAAGCTTAGTTGCCCATTATATAAACTTTGTTAATTGGGAAATTCAAGTGTGTGTGCAGATGCAAAAAATCTTACAATATTTTTCTAATCTGCATACGTAATGCTAAAGAGGACGCTAGGGTTAAGCTAACAGGACTTTTGATGTCGATGTTGTTAGGTGCTCTCGAAATCGTGATCTTATTTAAATCACTGCAAACGGAAAACGTACAAGTGAAACTTTTCTCCCTACTGTTCAGATTAAAAGTACAGAAAACAATTTTCCATTGAATAATATGGGGCTTTCGCTGCCAACTCAAGTCTTAGAACACCGAATACAAAATAAAACATACAAGCTCGTATTGTTGTTTATGTTTTTGTCTTTGCTATTTAGGGAGGTCTAAAACATGCAACTCGCTGCATATCATTTCTTTGCGTTAGCAGAGATCTTTTAGCCCACACCTTTGAACATTTAGTGCAAGGTGGTCTCATGTTTTTCCCTTTTTGTTCTGAAGGCATAACAGGCGACTCCGTCCATATTGCAACACGTTCTCCAGACCAACAATTTTGAGGCTAAAGGTTCTTATTTGAATGAAAGCATAATCTTGGATTTTTTAGTCGCGTGTAGGTCCAAAGAAAATAAATACCCAATCGTGTGTAAAGTACTTATATATTAATTAATGCTATGACCTTGTCGCCGTATTTTAAATCATTGAAACAAAACACTGCAGCATAAATAGGCAAACGCTGAAAATTAAAAAAATGAAACTTTTGTAAATGGCCATGTATATGTCTTTCTCAACACCTTCCCTAATATTATATGGTTGATAGACCCAAACGAATAACTAATAGCAACCATGTCAACCGTCTAGATTTATTTAAACTAAATGTCAAATTCCAAGCCTCTGGCGTGGCGAAAATTGTTTCTGTTCCATTCATCCACCATGGTCATTAAGCACACTTTGTAAATATCCAAATCTGCGACACATTTGTTACACTTTTTCCATAAACAGACGGCTAGGACTAATTTGGAAGCAGATATTCCACAGTAAGAACAAGTTTCACCATGCGAAACCATATTCGTGTCAAGCTTATCTCAATTTGAAAGGATGGAACCAATTTAGTGCATATGAATTAAATAACCCTCACTTGCCAACCTACTTATGATAAAAAACCAATTTCTGTTATCAAATTGCCTTTGAACAGAGAGCATTCATGAACGAAAAATATTGAAATCGGTGGTTTGGTACTAGTTAGTCATTCGCTTACTGAAGTGTCGTGTTGCAGCCACGGCTTTTGGTCAGTCGTCTAACGCATTTGCAATCAACGGCTCTGACACTGTTGTGAATAGGTTTACGTTTTCATTACCAAGTGCCAAAATGGCATGCCTTAACCTAGTTTTCTGAATTTAAGACAGAAATTATTAACTTTTATTTAGAATTGAAAAAATGCGCATTTTGTCGTGAAATCGGCGTTATCGAATTTGTCAATTATCTAAATTATTCAATTCTGAGATCATCTCTGCTTTCAAACTTTATTTCATGGAAAGTTAAAATTGTAGTCAACATCTATGCGTCTGTACTCCCAAAAAGCATACTTTTAAACAGTAATTCAACTCGTTGTCCCGCGTAAAACAGGTGGATCATCTTTACGGGTTGATAAATTTCTATTAGTTATTGCTAATTATATTTTCTCGCAACCTTCAATAGACAGCAGATAAAATTATAAAGAGAACACCTTTAGAAGGTGATGATGATAAGAACGTGCACATGTACAAATTATAGAAAGTACAATAGACCGTTGATTTTTAAAGGTTAATCAAAGTAAAAAATTAATTTAAGTCAAAATACATTGATTTCATTTTCTTATTTTTTATTAAACGTTTAAACATACAAATAGCCAACTGGAAGTATTTTCTGTTCTAAGGCTTATGCAAACATGGATAAATCAAGCAAATCAATGTCAAATATTTAATTTATGTTTAAAATTTTGCATTTATATCATCACATAAGCCTAAAGCCAGATAGAAAATGCAATTAAACTACTAGAATATAGTTTTGCCTCTATTATTGATAAAAGTTTCGCAATTACAAGAACAACAATTGAAGTCACATCCAATTCAATTGAAATAAAAATTGCATCGCATATTCCCGAGGATACATATAATTATTTATCAGAATCATGACGGATGCTTATCACGTTTATTTTTGGTTGAGTCTAAACAACGACCATAACGACAATAAAATCATATTGCGCGGTAATTACGTTTATAAATATTTGGATTGTTGTTGATAAAGAAACATCAGAAACTGTTGGTTTTTAAATTTAAGACTATGGCAGCAATTTAAAATTTTGCTCATTAGCAAAATAAAACTCGCAGTCTAGAGGGTTACAATTGGTATTTTCTTCTGAATCTTTGAAAAATAAATGACTATGTTTTACCAAGATTATTAAATATTTTTTAAATAAAGTTTTAATTACGGATGCAAGCCGAACGAAAAAAAATATCACAATATCGTTTCTGCAAATATTTACTGATATCGTTAGAATCTCAAATTATGGACAGTACATCAAAATTTGTTCTTAAAAATATTAGGGCCATTCAGTATGGATTATGATTTATTCGACAATTAATTTTTGATGTGCAGAAATGTTTTAATACGAGACATTTCATTTTAATAATAAGAAAATTATTATCTGGCTAAAGGCCTGTATGGTGGAGAAAAATTCTTGTTCAAATCTATTAAATAATTTAGGTTTGCTATGACCTTGAATTTTGCGCAAAATCATACACTTGTAAAATAACATAGATTGAATGAAACCTGTGTACTAACTGCGTACAATTTGTTTGAAGTGTCAGTAATTTTTTTGTGAAAATATTTACAGTTGTCTTATAGTCAATAAATACTTAAATAAAACTACAAATTCAAAGACGTCAATGTTATGAAAGCTGTACTGACAGATGGAAATTTATTTAAATTGAAAAGTTTGTTATGCCAAATGATGGCAAAATAAAAAGTGAATTCATATTTTGTGCGCAGACTGTGACAGTTAGCACTCTGTTCCTGGAATATGAAATCCTATCATGTGTACAATAGGTAATAGAAAGAGCGATGGGAATAACGTATTTCGATAGCTATAGAACGTCTAAGTAGTTAATGTTACATCTGAGAAATAGTACAAATGAAGTCCCTAGGCTACGAATGAAGGTTACTTTGTAAAAGAGGAAGGAGGAAAGAGGCAGTTAGCATGAATAAAACAATGCTTAAGTCAAATTCAAGACAACGAGAAAAAGGAAGTAAGAGCAAAGATCTGGATAAGTCTGAGTATAAGGCATTCCGTAACAAATAATGAAAATGTATAATCAAGCTAATATATATATATATATATATATATATATATATATATATTAAATCATATTTTTCTTATATAATTCCTGTTTATTCAAATAGCTTGTAAGATTAATACAAATTATTTCAAATTTTGAAAAAAACAAACAATTCAATAAAATTAAATCTGATTTAATGTGAAAGAAAATAGTTGTATCTATATAAATTAAAGCATTTTTTATACAAAATCTTGATAAACTGTCTTTCACAGCGAAGTAGTTTGTTATAATATATAAATAAATTAAATTTGCCTATTTGCAAAAATATGGTAGCAAAGCAATTTTGCATAATTAATGAGTAGCAGTTTTTTTGTGTGTACAAAAAGAACTTTCATAAAAGAGATTTTGCTTTGGCAAATTCATTTTTTCTATTTTCTGGAACCTGTATTTCCAAAAAAGCATATTTATAAAATATGGGATAATGAAATATTAAAATAATAATTTCTGTCGGTTATTATTCTTTCATTAAATTTGGAATAATGCAAATATTTTCACAATTTTCTCCTTTAACACTACTAATCTTTAAATAAATTTGTTTACACATAAAATTATAAATTGAAAGAGTGCATAAAATCCGCTAGTTCTGCTAAATTGACACAATTCTTTTCTATAAAGAATTATATATACGTATATCTCTCTTTATCGTATATATGTTTAAAAAAGAAATATTTTTTTATAAATTTTCATTACAATAAAATGCGATGGCATCTTCTTAAGCCCAACAAACATCAATTCACTTTGTCAACATAATCATGATGCGTAGTTTTTTTACTATTCCGTCGAAAAAGTTAATATAAACTCACCTTAAATTCTTTCTGATATTTGTTAAATCATATTTTGTTCCACACGACTTGCGTACTATTCTGCTTTTCTTTTTTAAATAACACAACAATTTCTACTCACCCGGCGCATGAAACTTTCAAAAATTAATGTAATGATGTATAAATTTAAAAGGTATTGTTTGTCAGCATCTAAATCATCACCCTGATAAATTTATATATCAATATTAATTTTATAGGACATATATTGGCAGTAGTAGATGAATTTTCGAACTCTGACTCAAAGACGACGGTCGCATAAATTCTAGTATGTGCCTGATGAGTTCCCTTTAATGTCGAAACCAGATTAATTGATGAAGTGCATTTGCCACCGTGTGTGGTTATAAGTTAATATTGAAAATTATATATGTATACATATATATATATATATATATATATATATATATATATATATCTTTTCATAATTCAATATTACTCAATCAGGTGTCATATTCGCTTTTATATAGTATCCAATTTTCGATTGTTAGTATGAAATTTAGGTCGAAACGGATGTTTTATAGGATCCAGGTTAAACAAAGACTGGACAGTAAACGAAATAATGTATAAAATTTCAAACTGCATACAATGCATCATCTTGGTGTTACAGAGGATGATGAATTAGAATAAAATGCCGTACGGATTGAGCTCTAGTCAAAGCAATGCTGGGAAGTACTGAAGATTACCCAATACATACGCAGCCGGTCAAATTTCTACCTTCCATATCCTTATTTATGCAATGTTTATAAATAACGTATATATATATATATATATATATATATATATATATATATATATATACTGTTAATAAAGTTGATTTGTTGGCGGTCAATTTAAATAACACGTTATAAGTGTTAGTTAAAGCGGAAATTGATTTAGTTGATGGATCGATTTTGATTTATTATGCATTGATTTGCTGATTTCGAAACAGATATATTAAATGAAAATTATGTTGCTAAGTTTAATCATATGAAAGAAAGATTTTCTTCTGAGCTGATGGAAACTTCGCAACGTTCTGATGTTTCGACCCCTTATTCTTGTGATCATCACTATAAAACAACACACATTTATCTATGTCTTTCGGCACGGCATCCTAATTTATACATTAATAAAATTTCTTTTTAACCAATTCTAGTGTTCTTTTACCAAATAACTATACATCCACATGACCCAGGCCATATATACATCAATTTATCCTTCCACGTTTTTATACACGCATCTTAATTTACACCTGGTTAAAACGACTACCAAGTAAACATGTTTCTAATAGCAATTGATCTATCATATGTACACGAAACATTTTTATGTTATTCATGTTAATATTACAATCGCATATATCTAACATATCTCCAGATCCACGTAAATTTACCAAATTTATGAATTTCAAATAATAAAAAATCACAAGGCTTCACTTAAACTTTATTACGTTTTGAGTAATGATTTAAAATACTTCTAAAAAATATATTTGAAGAATCCATTTCTGCATGGGGTCCTTTCACGATAACATAATCATCCTTTCTTGGTTTCTCCTTTCCTTGATCTCTAATTTCAATTTTCTTTGTTATTTTACGTAGATCAAAGTTAAGTTTCCGTACTTTCACTAAATTTTAAAACTACATTCTCTAGCCAATGAATGCTTTTAATACAGATATTGACTCATGCCAGCTTAAAACATTTTACTTTATATATAAATTAGTTTCGTTTGATAAGATGATCATGGTTCACTAGTTGATTGAAATCGCTATTCGCGTAATACAAGTATTATTTGGGATTCCTAAACAGTGTAAATTTAAATGGATGTACAGAGTTGTGCGATACAAGTTGGTGCAATCTTAGAATGAATTGCATAACAGCATGTTTCGGCTACATATTATAGATCAATTGACTTTATAACGGTGTTAACTCGATACTAGTGTAATTTGCGATACATGGTTCTATGCATAAAAGGATATAGTGGGATTAATCTGAACAGGGTTATGCAGATATGGAGGCACGTGGCTGGAATTTTGAAAGGAACACTAGCATGCGTTAATTGAAAGTTGTATTACTGTTCATAATAGGATGAGTTGCCGAATAATATATCTGTTTGTGTTTTGTTGTAATGTGCTACCTGTTTTAAAACGCATGCTACTGCTGAATGAGCTAAGAGATTGACTGTGGCATGAGCAGTCGAGAGCAAAGCACTACGCAAAGAATCTCCGATAAAAATAGAAAAAAACGAATTCAAATTCCAAAATAGCTGTGTTACTGATGGATGCCTTTCCATTAAAAGAAATTGGATGATTTTTCACAGTTCAAGCTAAATATTATGTCAGCCATGGGCAGCTCCTCAATAACAGCCAAGTATCTAGCGGACGGTTATCTGAGCATAACATCGAGATATTTAACTTATTCTAAATATAATATGACCCTGAGGGAAATTGCCTCGAGAGTATTAACTTTCGAAGAATGCAATGAATTAGAAAACCCGCCTATTTATTTTCCTGCTTGTCATTGGTCTCAAAAAAACCCATACTGTTTTCAAGCTGTCCTACGAAATAAAAAGAAACTGTTTCTAAGCCCCAGTGGGAAGATTGGCACGATTATGTAAACAAACAAATTTTGAAGTGTTACTGTAAACCGAAGTTTGTCTGTTTTTATTAATTGAAATGTTAATCGATCAGAAATGAAGAAAATTTGTTTTGGTTTTTCTAATATTCGCAGAAAGAAAATTTATATCTCGATCAACCTGTGTCATTGTGTGTAAGCGCGCATAAACTAGCACTTAAGTTAAGTGTACATAAAATACTATTTCGTTTTAATTTAAACAGTTGATTGGTAAATTAATCATATTTAGGTCTGCTTTAGACAGAGCAAACCTTAAATTTGCAAAAGTGACATGTTGCATGCTCAAGGATATTTAGTGACATTAGTTGTATTTCAAGTGAAAATATATTTAAACTAAAGGTAAAATGCATACAAACTTAACGCATTCGGAATTTGGGCACATCAGCGAAATGGGGGAAGTAATAAATTCATTTTAGAACCTGCCGAAAAGCCTACTTTACAGTTAAAAATATAAAATTAACATTTAAAAAATTGCATTCTAATTAAGCAGAAATAAATGCCGATACTGATGCGAAACTGTTGTCTAAAACATTATAAATTACCCGTGGTCAATCACGTACAAAAATTTAATTCTTTTAAATATTTATTATTATTATTACTGGTGTGTCACGATCTTCCATTGTCAACATCAAAGCACGAAAAAACGATAATTATTGAGGATCAAACCGAAAACCATGTAAACAGTAGACCAAATCACAGTTACAGTTATCAATCATTCTGGTTTCATAATAATTTTTTTTTTCACATTTGCCAACTACATATAAGTAATTTGAGTAGGCTTTAATTTGTTAAGCAACTGTTGAAATATATCATTGAAATCAAGATTGCAGTTTTGAAAATTAACTTCAACTGCCGTTTTAATTAATACACTTAAACAATCGATGTTTGCAAGGCTGTTGGTAACAATTCTTTAAAACAATTTTGCAATCTTAAAGTAAACACCAATACAATTTTCCTTATACAGTCGTCGAATAACAGAGCAAAATTACCGTCAGTCACACATACTGATGCGTTTCCACTTTGCACCAGAGTATAACAATAAACTGACTAGCGAGTATGAAGACGCAATAAATATATATGAAAGCAAAGTTAGACATAAAGCTCACACCTCTAGTAATCATGCAGACATTGGACATAACAGGAAATTTCGCCTGTAAAATGTCTATGCAGTCTCGAATATTAACTTTTTGCAGCTTTCGCCACATATAGATATATACATATATATATATATATGCATATATATATATATATATATTTAGGTAATACAATTAAACAAACAATGTGCAGCCGATGTTCAAGTCGTATCCAAAATATGCGAGACTACTATAGATGAGAGTGGCATATCTAAATTTTATTTCCATATATATGCATTGCACTTTGATAATCGCTAGTCAGTTTGTTGTCGTACTCCGATAATGATGGAGATGATGATGATGAGGATGCTGATGATGAGGATGGAAGGTCGAAACGCGTCAGTACGTGTGACTGACGGTAGTTTGGCTATGTTTTTCGACGACTGGTTAAATAAAATGAGATTGGTGTTTACTTCAAGCTTTCAAACTTGATTTAAAGAATTGCGCATTTAATTTGTGTAAACGATTTTGCAACTACAAGCAATTATTTTAAAAATATTTGCTATGTATTACAGCCTCCTCGTTTTCTAAACCACCGCTGATTAAAATAGCCAGAAACTTTCACCAAGGGAGGTAAAATTTGATTAAAATGAGATAGAATATTCAATCGAACAACAATTGACATACATAATCATATTTTGTTTGAATGAAACGTTAATCTGATTTGCCCAATAATCTCATGAGACATTCATTTGCATTTTGCAATATTGATGCCTGTGGGCAAATTTTTTTTGTTTTGGATAGGTAGGGAAAATTCAATTTGAATGGGTACTGTCGTAAAATTCATAGTTTGCTTGCCATGTGAAAAGTTGAAATGAATTTTTTCAGATACACTAAACTTCACTTTATCTTTACCTTCCAATTAACCTATAAATGAACATATTTATATATTTGGCAAAAGCCTTAAAACTACAACTAGAACCAAGGAAGAGTGTAAAATTGCGGAACAGCCAATAATTTGCTTGCATCCCCTCCGGTTCAAACACACTAATCGAATGCGCTTTTTCTGCTAGCATAAATAGAATTGTCTTTTTTTATATCCAATGTGCATCATTAATTTCTCGATTTGTTTCGTTGCAGCTATTAGAAAGTATCTTAAATTTAATATCTAAAGAATCTACATACATGGTTTCAACAACATTTTGCAAAATTGCACATTATTATCCACTAATAAATTTGACAGAGATGTTTAATTTACCATGCCACTTCGCGGTATTTATTAAACGTGTAGTCGACCGGCCTGTATAACGCAATGAAAAACTTACTCTTGTAAAATGACAAAGATTAGTTTAAGTCGTTAATAAGAGCTATTTCTATCGAATTGTTGATAAACGCCAATGAAAATCCTTATATAAAATGCTTAATTTCGTTGCATCAATCATTCGAGAAAAGGATTCATTCATGTTCTTATTTTTCATGCGAAAAACAGTCTCCTCCACCAAGGAATGTTCAAATAAAAATATGTAATTTAAAGGCCCTAAACTGTTCTTCAGTTTAGGAATTCTATATTTAATAAGTCATTAAATAGTTTTTATATAAATCCATTCAAATTTAAATTAACTTTTATCTATTTTATTAAATATTGTTTAAATATGAACTAACCATTTTGTCAATTCTTGAAAGAAATGACCACAATTCGGTGATAATCTGCATATAAATGACACGGTATTTTTATTATTTAAACAAAAGTAAAATTTATTTCCATCTTTCTCTTGATATTAAATACTGTTTGTTGCGTAGAACTAATATATATGCAATTGTTTATTAGGTGTTGCGCACCTAGTAACAAATTAGTTCAAATTGGACCAGAAGGATAAACCAAAGACAGCATGAACGAAAAGTATAAGCCCATGTGAACATTCACTTCTTGATTGCTATCGACAGATTAATATAAGTAAATAGATAATTAAAACTACTTCGGTACGCCATATCCTACAGGTTAGTGACCAGTAAGCACAAAATGATCGCGCGGAGGACCGTATACCTTCTGTTCACCCTCAGTTTGGTTTACTCTTTTGGTCAGATTTCTCTTGATTTGTCTAAAAATGAACCTATTAATCTTTGTTTGAAGAGCAAAACAAATGGAAACTTGAAAGTCACGAGTGGTGTGAAAAGGGGTCCCGTTCATAAATTTAACTATGCTAAATTCAATTCGGGATCAAACCGCATTGAATATATATGGAAAACAAATTTAGATATGCGACTCTCACATCTAGCAGTCTCGCATACATTGAACTTTACTGGAAATGTCGGCTGCACAATTTCTATGCAGTCACGAACATTAACTGTTTGTAGCTTTCGCCACATATACATATATAGGCAATACAATTAAACAATAATTGTTTGCGCGGGTGGTGGTAACACTTCTTTAAATCAAGTTTGCGAGCTTGAAGTAAACACCAAACATTTCCATATATATTCAATGCGGTTTGATCCTCGATAGTCAGTTTGCCGTCGTACTCTGATGGTGATCAATAAAGGTCGAAACGCGTCACTGCGTTGCGGCTGGCGGTAGTTTTGTTATGTTGTTTGACGACTGGTTAAATACAATGGGATTGGTGTTTACTTCAAGCTCGCAAACTTGGTTTAAAGAATTTACGAGAAATTTCCGCAACATAAATGGTATGTTGATGATATTTTTTATACTCTTAATTAAATGTCGTAGTCACAAACATAGATTTACAGTTTCAAAAAGGCTCAAATGACGAAAAATTACAACGGCAATTTTCCACCCGGTTTTGTGTGTGCTACAAAAGAAAGTTATTCCTGTTGATTAAAAAAAAACAAAATAGCTATTACGTAACATGTCTACATTGTATAAACGTAAACGCAGGTTTGAGACATTTAGATGTAAACAAGCCATAGGTTTTTTCTTTTATTCAGAAATTGTTTTAAGCGTTAGTTGCAATATAGAAGGAGACGAATAAAATAAAGCAAATAAAAAGAGTTTTTGTATAATGTCTGTATAATGACAGAAGAGATCAAATATTCACAAGTTTATTCAGGGGAAACAGAAGAGTGTAGGGCCCGAGAAGAGGATAAATTACTTAAACACTGTTTAATTTTTATTTATTAATATACATTCCTATGCTGTCAGTCGACCTAATTAAGCCGCATTATTGAACATTTGTTAACCAGAGGGAGTGTTAATTGCAATTCAAACAACTGTTGTCAAATCGAATGACAAACTCACGTCTAAATTGAAACGAAATTTTAGTGCATCCTCACACGCATATCAGTCAAATATTGTCTTTTTCACATGTAAAAATGCAAGAACACGAATTGTTTGCCAAGAAATTGGTAGCGTATAATAAATAAGCATAAAAAGAATTTATTTTGTCTAAATAAAATACCATTTTCATATTTATTACTTCATTAGATTCAAATATCATTCTATTGTATAAATAATTAATGCTTACATTTAAAAAAAAATAATGTTTGTTATTTACAATTTTTAAATTTCATGCTTTATAATATCGAAACTCATATTTATATTTAGTCCACATTAAACGTGAAGTTGCTTGGACATTTTCAAATACAATTATATTTACAGCAATCAATCTTCAGAAATGTGATAAATCGAAGACTTTATTGCTCACTGTGTACCGGAATGTGAGATATAAAAACAAAGGCTTCAACTTTTCAGTTGACGTTTTAAATTAAATGTCTTGGTATATGTCTTGTGAAAAAGCTGATAGAATAACAGCGCAAAATTCTTTTTTATTTGCTTATTAATAAATAGATTTTACTATTTTTCTCAGAAAAATACTTCGTATAAATATAAGGAAATTTTTCATTTTAAATATTTAGAAAAAGATTAAAATGTACTATTAGTTACCCTTAATAAACTTGTTTATTTTAAATCATTTGTCTAATAGACAATTTTATAAATTCTAGCATACACTTCTTGAGCATACTATGCAATGTTTGACATGATATTGTAATGAAAAAACATATTTCATTACATAATTATTTCAATCAAATTGATGAAAAGGTAATGCAACTTTGTACGCTATTCTAAAGACAAAAAAGAATATAATTTTAAGATCAATTTGAACATAAATTTGAACGATCATTATATTTTTTATTTTGTTGTGAAAATGTCTAGTACATGTTCAGTTTTATTTCCACAATACATGTTCATTATCCGTTCATAGACCGCACACCTTAAAGTAAACTAATAACTATTATTTGACCATAACTTTTAATTTGCTAAAAATAAACAAAATATTGAAATGGAAAAAACTTGTTTATTTAATTAGGAAGTTATCAGCCTCTTTGCATACACAGATGTATCAAAATCTATGCACAAACATTTCAATTTGGAAATGAAGTCCGTTTTATACTTAACAAATTATCGCCTCTGCCTAAATATTAGTTTTGGACTAATGAGTATATATTATTTTCCGGTAAATTTTAATGGAAATACTATCAAACATCCATTGCTATGCAAATGAGTCAAATCTCATTAGTTAACCGATAAATTTTTTGTTCTAACAGAGCAATATCAAACATGAGTTCATAGTATTTAAAAATAAACAATATTTATTTGATTTTTGCCTACTCACTATTTGAATTACGCCAAACACACCATTGAAGACATCAAGTGTTGATTGAATTCATTTTTCGGGTCGCAATCTGGTGTAAGAAAAAACTTTTCCAATAATTGTCATAATATTACTATGCGAACATTGGTTGAGCTGTTGGTGATAAAAATAGTTTTGTGAGTATAAACTAAACATTTTATAATGTAGAAAATTACGTGAAGATTCTCCAATTAGGAGGAAAATTGTCTACTGAATAAATTTTCTTAGTTTAGTCGAACAACTGTGTGTGTCTAAAGGAACCGATGTTTACTTGAATATAGCAACCTTGGTTTAACAAATTGTCAGAATAGCGGAATAATAAAACAGTTGATTAAAATATCAAATTAATAAGCCATACCTTGGAAAACTAGAAAAGTAAAAATGTCAAAAAATGTTGAATGATGGTGCTATGTCAATGAATGCGTACGAGTAAACTAGATCAATAATTCACAGAAAAAATTCAAGAAGATATATTATGAAGGCTATTGCTTTATTAATTCTCATTCTATATATAATATAAACCAATGGAAGAAAGCGTAGTTCATCGAAAAGTGTGATAAGAAGAATGTCGAATATAATGGGTGCATGTTTCTAACCGAATAATTAAAAATACCAACAATCATCGCTTAAAATCAACAAAGAAACGCTTTAAACATGATGCGCAGAAATATTTTAATTAGTTCTCGATATATGGAACATGCACAAATTTTATTTTATATTTGACTCAAAACAGATGAATCGGTGGGATAACAGCACTGAAACCAATAACATTCGACAAAGTATAAACGCTAGAATTCTTATCTTCATTGTGCTTTATTAAGATTCTTTCATTAATTATGTTTAACTTTACGCACAAGCGTACTATTAATCAGTAAAATATAGAACAGCAGTATTTAACGATAAACGCGGATATTGCCACTAAAAATAGAAAAATACTATATGGTCAAGTAGCATATTCATTTGTCAACCCTTTCGTCGATTATTTACATATTAAAGTTATCTTAAACTTCCTTATAAATTGCATGGCGCTTTTCAGGGATATGTATTATTGTGAACAAAATTTAGTTTACATACATCGCTATTTAAGTTGACTTTCTACATTTATTTGTACAAACATTTCAGGAAGATTGAACTTGGCGTTCAATACAGCTGTCCTTTTATTACTATTTCAACATAAAATAGTTATACGATGTTTGTATGATTGGTTTGCGAGGAGCATATTTACGATTAATTAAAATATTATTATTATTCCTAGTCTTCTAAAACATTTCAATATTGCACGAGGATTATTTACTATTTGTATAAATATTTAAATTACTCTTTTATTGCGCAAAAAATTAAACTTTATCAGATACAATTGCCGTTCATTTCTCATATTCACTCAAGTATCTACAAATGAACATCTTTGTATATATATATATATATACATATATATATATTATAAGGCAAAACTAAATTAAAGAAACGTAAACGTGGTGAGAGTAACAAATAAGGAAACAATCAATCAATAAATAAATTTTAATTGAATAAATTCAAATGTTTGTAAAAGAGTTTTTGTTTCATTCTTCAACATCTTTTCCAAACAACTTGTTTTTTGTGTCTGAAGTTTGAAAATAAATCGAAATATTCTTCAAAACAAGTTTTCGAATCTCATCCAATTTTTATATTCAATATTATGCTTTTCTAATATTTATGTAGATTTAAACATAAAAGGGTATATTTTGGGTTACAATAATAATTTCATATTTATGGACATCTTTTGGGGGGAAAAAAATAAAATTGACGACTATTTTTGGCATGTGTATGTTTAAGGTTAGCCGTTTTTATGCATTTATAATTTTAATTAAAAAACATGCCATATATTTAAAAATAATTTATTTTTAGGGCAGGTTCACGCGATAAAGTTAAGAAAGGAAATTTACTTTTCGCCAACTCAACTGCAATATCTGGTATTGTATATAGGCAACTACGAAAAGCAAGGTAAATTTTAAATTTTCAACAGGATATGAAAATAAATATATATGTATTTGGCTAGCATACCATTCGTTATTTTGGACGACACATTTGGTCTTGTCCAAAACCATAGAGAAATACTATATTTTAACAGTTTTTTAACCTTACCCTCTCAATAATCTATTGCACACAGGAAGAGAATAGGTAAACCGGGAATGTAGGATTAATGCAATATAATGTAAATCAAAATTTTCTTCGTAATTATAAACGTCGTGAAATCACGCATAGGCGTTTTTGTCAATCCATACGGTTTACTAAAATTTCTTCAATAAAAGTCATTTTAGATTAGAGTATACATATATGTGTGGATAGATGTATGTGTGCGTGTGTGTGTGTGTGTGGATGTGGAGAGGGCTTGGGAATCTCCGTGTATAGATGTGAGTATAGCACAATTGTTATTAAGTCAGGGTATTGGAGCAGACAAAATACCTTAGGAAGTAAAATACATATAAATAGATCAGACTTGAATGATGATATCATATTTGCAACAAGTTTTTTTCTATTTGAGTCCCGAGAATTTTGAAAAATTTAGGACAATCTGGTTTTAACAGCATTTGTAGAGAAACAACTTGTGAGAATCTTCAGAGTGGCGGGAAGAGTGAGAACCCATCAATCAGTGCCAAATATAATCTTTGCATGTGTAAATGTCAAGGAATTTAGATTTTACATACCTATGAGGTGTTATTCATTTTGTTCCTATGAAAATGTATACCATGTGAATTCTTTAAATTAAGCTTGCGAGCTTCAAGTAAACACCAATCCCATTGTATTTAACAAATCGTCGAAAAACATAAAAAACTACCACCAGTCGACGATTGGTTAAATACAATGGGATTGCTGTTTACATCAAGCTCGCAAACTTGATTTTAAGAATTGTTACCCCCACTCGCGTAATCAATTATTTTTCAATTGTATACCATGGAAAGTTTGCAATGTAGATTCATATTATGGTAATTTTTAAAAGATATTTCACATCCTAGGTATAATTCCATTGTTTTAATTTGGAAACTGTTTTCTTAGTTTTACATTTAAGTAATATTCATTTACTGTATTACATTTTTTGCGGATAATTTTACCTAAATGTGGTAATTGTGAATTGCAAATCATCAAAAATCTATTTCGCGTTCTAACTGCATAAGTAGAAACAAGTTAATGACGTGCTGCATTGCCGAAGTCAAACGTTCTATAATTTACGCAAAAAGTAAAATTTTTGTTCTCATGCTTATTACACGAAGCTATTATTGTGCTCGCTGTATCTGGTTAAATTTCGATACTTTTACGTTTTTTTCTTATCGCAGTTTTCAAAATGTATATTTGTCGCAGCGTAACTATTTTTTTGATATACATTATTTTATTCAATCTTTATCGAACTTTGCGATTTATTTTGGTGATGCACCGTATCATCCAATTTCACCATTGTATATACTTTGTGATTGTATCAATATACCTTTCGGGGCACGTTATAATACACCACCGATTTCTCATTTCAAATTGCGAATACATAAATTTGTCGAAATAAAAGTTACACTTTGCATTAAGAGTCATATTACGCCCTTGGTACATCAAGAATTCAATCACTACATGTCAGATAGATTCAAAAATGAAAAATTTCCAGGACGATTTCACAAAATTTGCCAGTCATCTTTGACTAGTATTATCCCGCATTGTTGAAGTCAAATGTCAACCACCGAACGAAAATTATACATTTATTTATTTGACAAAAATCAAGTCTCCAACTCATTTCTAGAGATCCCTGAGATTTTCAATATCAAGAAAACAGAAAGAATCCGTACCGTATGGATTATAATTTTATATATTTTCAAACGATAGGAAAAAAACATAAAATAAAACAGAAGTTAGTGCGCAAAGTCTACATGATAATATGAAATCATTCATTTCATTAGAAATTGCTATTTTTCTAAGCTAAAAGCTGAAATATTTGTCGTCTGTAACGTTTTTAATATGAGGCACACAGAGCTTACTGTTATAAAAAGGAAACTAATAGCAGAACTTAAAGAATTGAGACACAAAAACTAAATTAGGTTAATGAGGCCAGTGAGAGGCTCAGGTGTATATATATATATATATATATATATATATATATATATATATCTAGATTACTGATGAATTTTCCATCAAGTTTGCAACCCATTAAAATTCTTTTGAAATGCGAGCTTTAATAAAATTCATTGTACCCTACCGTGTGCAAAAACAAAAAGAAATTTTTATCAGATATAAGAAATATTTTTTTCTCATGGTCTTCTCAAATATCTACTAATGAACATATCTTTATATATAAATTGGAAAGCAAAAAAGATAGAAATATGTGAACAAAGAGAGTGTGAAAAATAGAAACCAATCAAATTGCGTGCGTCACATCCAGTTCAAGCTCAATGCTTGTACGTACTTCTTCTGCTTACATAGATCCGGCTGCAATTTTTTTTATCTATAAGGCTTCGTATGTAGCTAGCCCCTTTTGTTTTTGCATTTATTAATTACTTTGAATCCTACGTCTGGAGAACATGCGTGCGCTGTTTCGATGATGTGTTGCGCAATAGCGTCATGTAATTAAGTTGTTTCGAGTTTTGCATTTAAAACATAAAATAGTTTGAGAGCTTGAAGTAAACACCAATCCCATTGTATTTAACCAGTCGTCGAACGACATAGCAAAACTACTGCCAGTCGTAGGCACTAACGCGTTTTGACCTTCCATGATCATCAACAGAGTACGACGGCAAACTGACTAGCGAGGATCAAACTGCAATGTATATATATGGAATGCAAAATTAGTTACGTATATATGTTGCGAAAGCTGCAAAATTGTAATGTATGTGACTGCAAAGAAATTGCGCAGCCGACACTTCCTGACAAGTGCAACTTATGCGAGACTACTAGAAGTGCGAGCCGAAAAACTAGATTTGCTTTTTATATATCTGCATTGCGGTTTGATCCTCGCTATTCAGTTTGCCACCGTACTTTGATGACTAACATAGCAGATCGAAACACGTCATTGCGTGCGAATGGCGTTTGTTTTGCTATGTTGTTTGACATCTGGTTAAATACAACGAAATTCGTATTTACTTCAAGCTCGAGAACTTGATATAAAGAATTTTTAAAACGACACGCCAAATCATTGATTGTTTTAATGAAATAGTATGTGATTATTTTTTTAATTTACAATTAGGCACATTTAGGTAAAAATATTCGAATGAAAGATAATACAGGAAATAAATATTAATCAAATGTAAATCTAAGAAGATCTTTTTTAAATAAGACATAGGAATTATGTCCAGGAAGTGAAATAGCTCTCTAAAATTAGCATAATATTAATCTACGTTTTGGATTTCCCGTAGGAGAAGGAGCATTTATTTTTTAAATGAAAGAATATAGAAAATTTAGTTCTTCGAACAGACTAAATTTTCGACCAGTTTGCTGCAAAAGTAATTACTTTTACATATTAAACATTGTTTTCTCCACCGATGTTTTAATTCAAGCTCATAACAATGTTTTCACGCTTAAAGCCGTCTGTGAATTAAATTAAACTGCTAAATCTGGACAGTATAACCGATGTAAAATTTAAAAAAACCTAAGGATTTTATACGTTGCATTATAATATATTTATATATTGACTCAAAACATTAAAGAATAATGTCTCATAAACGTTTAGTCAACTTTTATTTAATTTTGATTAATATTATGCATAAACATTTTGTGGTTATTACAATGTAAATGGTATTTAAAGAGGAAGTTAGGCTTTTCTATGGATTCTAAATTTTCTATTTTTATTTAATTATTTTTAACCGAAATTCTGGGTAATTTACAAACATTTTTTTGTTAAACTCAACTATTTTAAGTCAATAATATTAGAATGATCAACTTAGTTTTACAAGCGGCTAAACGTAAGACATGTATATTTTATCAAACACTCGTTCGTTGTACTTAATTTCTAGAATAATTTCTGAAATACAAACAAAACGTGGCTAAAACTGAGAGAAATGTGGAATTAAATATTTAATAACTCATTAAAATACTCTAAATTATTATTTTAAATCGGATTATACGGCTTATACTTGAAAGCACATCCAAGAGGCGTATGAGATCTATCCGTTGGGACCAAATTAGCTGAGGAAGGAATGTTGATTTGAATTTCGAACATGAAATAAATTTCAGGCCAAGTATAACTTTATTTTAGCCATTTTATGCATATCTAATTGTGTTTGATAATTAAATCGTGGAAGGAAATATACTTTTTTGTGTGTTTGCCCGTTTCTGCGCGTACTAATATGTATGTTTCCCGTTTCCCGTGTGATGTTGATTAATGTGTGGTTAATCCAAATTATAAATCCAATTATAAAATATATTAAGTTACTATTTAGCTACCGTTAAACAAAAATTTCAGCTACTTTTTGCCTAAATTGACATGTGTGTATATAACGCACATAGTTAAGTCTCTTGTACAGTGAAATTTAGAAGAGTCCATTTATAGATAAAAGAATACACCATTAAATTTCAATATTATTCCTTAGGATAAAATATGGCAACTCCGAATCAATTTTGTGTAATTTTGGGAGAAATAACATTAAGTTCAAAATTTTGATAATGCTAGTTGGCTCAATATAACTTCCTAGAGGGACTTACGTTTCTCTAAATTAGTTGTTGTCAACTATGGGTGTAGTGGCACAAAGCGTAATGGTTGGCATTGATAACAAGTTTGGCCATACGTATTTCGCAACAGAAATATTTTAAAGAATTTTTCATATATGAAATTTCCCAAAATTCCCGGAACCAGGTCACATAGTTTTGCGAATTCTAGAAGGATAGTCACCTGGAAGGCGGCATAACACGTGTAAATGTAAATGAAAAATTATGCCCAGTTTACTTAACAAACAGTTTCAGCTATTTTTGTGTATTAGGTGTTGCGCATCTAGTAACAATATTTTTTCAAATATGACCAAATGGATACACCAAAGTCAGCATGAACGGAAAGCATGTGCACATTAGTTTCTTGCTTGCTGGCGTCTCCTTAATAACAAATTGTATGTTAATTAATTTAATAATGTCATGACTACTGCAAAAAGTGATAACTGATACCTATAAGGCCAGATTGTATTGATTTGCTGGAGTAAAAATGATCAGAACCAGTTGTACTTCTCAATGTTAGTGAAATGTAGCATTTCTTTAAATCCATTGTCTTGGTTCCATGTTGTGGCATAGAGTTGGTATCACCTTTTGGCACAACACCCGTCATTTTGGTATCTTTTACAATCTCTGTGTATTTTTTATATTTAGTGAGTTGGCTTTTAAGACGCATTATTGGAAGACTATATATGAAATTAGCTTCAAGACTACAGGTCTACACGTTCGTATAGGATATTTTACCGTCCTATTTTCCCACATTTCTCACCCAAGCATATAGTGGGTGTAGGGCGTAATACCGAATACTACTGTTGAGTCGCCAGTAAAGACGAAACGAATGTGCACATGAGATTGTACCTTTCGTTCATACTGACTGTGGTTTATACTTCAGGCTATATTTGAAATAATCTGTTACTAGGTGCGTACACTTTACATAATGTCATATATATTGGTTTTCCGCTACAAGCAGTATCCAAACATTTTCGACGTTTTTGCGACTCACGGTATATCAATTTAAGTGTGGTTACTCAGACCAAATTCGCAAGTCTTGCTAAACATTTATTTTTATTCTAAATTTGATCAAATTTTATAGTGTTTATAAATAATGAGGTTCCACCGGACTATTACTATTTCTAAATTTATGCGTACGAACATAACAATTCATACCTTTATTGACTTATTTAATTTAAAGAATCGAGAGTAAGCGACAACACAGTTCAATATTTCATATCTAAATGCTCGTGGCTTCCATCTGATTAATTAAAATTAATCTTCTCTGATCTTTACTTTTAATATTATTTTTAAATTTTCAATATTCGTCCGATTATTTGTAAATAATCGCGCGAAGACATGTGAGTGTGTAGTTTGTGTGTGTGTGTGAGTGAGGGAGGACTGTAAGATCATTCTTAATGCGTAATGATGCGATAATTCAAGCAATGCTACACTTCAATCAATGACTTGAATTATTAACTTGGCGTTAATTTTTTGTTCCCGTAATCTCTTATGTGACTTTGTTCATGAGTTGTGTTATTTCTCCTTGTAACTACACAAGGTGGGTTTAGTGCTATATTATTCGCTTATAAGGTTGTGCAAATTTGCGTTTGGTTAATATTGATAAAAAATTTTAAGACTGGGTGCTTCTAATTTAATATATTTCAGGTCTATTTAAATGTTTGTTCACGCGGAAGGTCGTCTTTAACTGAAAACTTGAATATTGTTTCTCGTGTTCGTGTTTCGTGGCCGGTCGGATACAGTACCATATTGTTGAAACATGTCAATATTTTTGGGATATTGGTAGCGTAGACCTTCACATATTTTTTATGACTTATGTGCTGTTTTCCATTTATAAGACATTGTTCACAGTGATTTGTGTAGAGCAGAGTAATTTGTTAAACTGGATGCGTGCCCTTTTAGAAATTATGCTGAAACCTGCTGATTATTACGGCATCACTTAACAATTTGTAACGATATTTTGCAAATACGTTTGGTGGATTCTGTAGATCGGCTGCTTTTTCGTAACTCTAATATCTATGCTAACGCGCATATGTTTAAACTTCTAAACCTTGAAAGATTTAAATATTGGCTCGTCGGTGTTCAGCCTTAAGATTCTCTGTGGACTAGAATTAATGTAGGCCTTCACATATAAGAATATTTTGTAGATATTATATAAGATCGACTGAATCAATTGCAGAAACCCTCTTTAATAAGAATGGTATGTGTTCTGATGTTTATATTTAAACTCCGCTCAGGGTAGTTGCTCATTTTTACAATGCCGCGAAACATAGTCCAGATCTTCTTTGATTTCATTGCTTGTTTCTGGATATCAGCTGAGTCAACTGCTCTAGAATAAACAACATTGAATTACCAAAATAATTACCCTTAATCTCAAATGAATATACTTTAGATTATTTTGTTTTCTTATATAAAGTTCTATTTTTTAATACTTGGATTCAATGGAAATTTATATACATATAAATATATATATATATATATATATATATATATATATATATATATATTTGTTGACTTGAGGGTGTGTTTATTTATCCATAGTTGCATATAATCTGACTTTAAATTAAGAAAAGTTAATTGAAATCCTGGTAGCAAAATGATCGATTATTTTGACGGCATACTTTTTCGGTAAAAACATTATTAATGCGCCTGGGGATAATCATCTGGGATGATTTATTTGATTTCCAAATTATTGTGCTATTAATGATATTATTATATTGATAAATTGGACAAAAATTATTATTGGAAGTTTCATGTAATTAATTAAACTAGGCATCGGAATGAGGGTAGCTGCTGTAATGAGAGCTTGTCATTCAGGTGTGATTGTAAATGAGCAACTGATCTTCATTAATTAAAATTTCTTATTTGTTAAATAAAGTTTGCCAGCCTTATAGTAGCACCAACCACATTGTATATAAACAGTTGTATAGCAGAAAAACTACCGACAGTATTGCCTAGTGATTCGATTCAACCTTGTATAACCATCATCATATTAAGATGGCAAATTGACTGACGAGGATCATACCTTTTGGAAATAAACAAATGGTGTAAAACGCTTTTGTTTGTAACTGATTTCGATTTGTAATGTTGAATTTTTATTCTTTCACTTTTAACGAAGTACTAAATGATAAAAATTAAAAATAAAATTTACCACTCTATATTTGCCTATCACCATCGGTAACGCAATATTTATCGTATCACATCAATGAAATAACTATGTGAGTGTTTTTATCCGTTAGAAATTGAATATGAAGTAAAAAGTAAAAATAAAAAGAAGTAGAATAAAATCCCAATGTTAGCATGACAGTAAATATAATCTTATCATGTAAGCGTTTTGGGTTGACAGGCAATTCACCACTTTTAGATAGCGAATTACGCTAAACCCACTATAAATGTAATTACGTTATCTAGAACGAATGAAATACATTTTCTTATTCCATTAAATACTGTTTGTTAAAAAAGATTTGAACTCGATTTTCGCGCGTAATTAAAAACTTATTGAAAACAGGCTTATAGACCGGAGATTAACATCAAATTAAATTTTGCATTAATAATTCTACGTTAGTTAAAATCTAAAGAATGCTGAAGGTGCTATCGCATTTAAGCCTTCCTTGCTGACCTAAGTGCGTCGTTGCAGCCGTGATCTAAGAGGAATAAACTGATACAACGATGAAGGAATTATAAAGTTAAAGATCCAGCTCTCGCCTATCAGACCCAGCCTCCTGTTAAGCTAGGATGATGGCAAAGTCAGGTTGAAACACGACATTTTATCTAACTTACAGGAGGTATGATGCATGTATGAAATAATTTAGAAAAACAAATCATGAGTTTGAAGTTAATGATGCAACTGCAGTTATACTCATTTGTATAGATGATTGCTCCGTCCAATTGGCTAATAATATCTGTTTATAAATAGGATCGATTGGATACGATTGGCTCTCTCCTATTAATGAAACGATTTAAGCTTAGTAAAGGACGTGGGTGTACCAATATTTGTTCTACGTGAGCTCATTTGTAACGTGGTACGACATGCGTAATTATAAAATAGTGGCTTCCGTAAATTTTTGAACATCTAGTAGTGTTATTTCTATATCGCGAAGTATGTTTGAAAAAGAAAAACACCGTTGGAAAATTTATTAGTACTAATGAGTTTATTTTTTTTATTTTTAATTCAGAAACAAGGATACTGCGGACACGTCAATCCATCGATCGATGTGTTCATCAATTAACTACAATGAAACACATACAAAATGAAGATATTCGCACTAGAACACCAACTCAGCGAATAAACTGAGATTCTCTATATAAATAGAGAAAGAATGAATTCTTAATAGAAAATTAAAATAATTAGTCCAACTCTTATCATGCGTGCCTAAATAAAGCAGAATTTAATTCTAATCAAAGAGCCATGCCTACATATTATGTAAAAGAGCTTCGTTATCGATATTCAGCTGGCAACCTGGCACTTTATCCTCTAGCTCTTTTAAGCATTCTGTTGTATTACATCAAGATGAATACGGTATCAGGTCTAGAGCTTGAAAATAATATGACGTTGAAGTTAGACCCGACGAACAACACCGAAGATAGTCGCCTGAAGTTAGCAAATGCCAGTCAAGTTGTCAAATCTATCGTTGAAGAAGATGACATGACATTAACTATGCCAGTAATTATTTTGATGAGTGTATGCACTACTTTTCTAAGTATTGTGACCATGGCAGGCAATTCCTTGGTTTTAATAGCATTCTTTGTCGAAAGAGCTCTACGCACGCCCACAAACTATTTTATAGCTTCATTGGCGGTCACCGACCTACTTATTGGTCTAGGATCGATGAATTTGTTCACACTCTATCGAATTCTAAATCGTTGGCCATTAGGAGAAATACTCTGCAAACTTTGGCTTTCATTCGACTACACAATTTGTCTCACTAGCCAATATACGGTATTTTTAATAACTGTGGACAGATTCTGTTCAGTGCGCATACCGGCAAGCTATCGACAGTGGCGAACAAAACGAAAAGTTATTGCTGGTGTTGCCATAACCTGGGCAGTTCCGGCAGCTCTTTTCTTTACCTCAATATTTGGGTGGTCACACTTCTATCCCGACACTGCACCATTGTCCCCCGGCTCCTGCTATGCAGAGTTTACGGAGCACTTGATTTTTAACACTGTGCTAACAATTGTCTATTTCTGGATAACTCTGGTATTTATGTGTGCGCTCTACGCTGGAATATACAATGTAGCGTTAAGACTTCAGAAGAAATCCGAAGAGAGACGCGCCAAAATGGCCAGTGTCATGGAGTATGCTAAAACTTGCGGTAAGACTGGCATATCGTCGTTCGGAGGACACAATTTTGACCAGAAGGATGAGGCAAGTGTCCACCATGAAACGAACAGACTGTATCAGCTTTCTGAAAACAATACAAGAGAGGGCTATGCGAACACAATCATATATAACAGTGACAAACAAAATATGGCACCTGAGCTAAGCAGTGAATTTGGCAAAACTTCACACAAGGATGTCCGCAGTCATAACGCTAAGTCTGGTTGTCTAAAAGGTTTGCTGCCACCATCTGAACCGAAAGCAAAATGTGATTTATTCGCCATCTGTTTCAGATTTATGCCCTGTTATTACAGTTTACACAGATGTCTCGTAAATAAACAGTTCAAAAATAATGCAAATACGAATGAACTAGGTGAATGCAAACCTGGTCAACAAGTTCAGCGAAACGAAATCTGGCATCAGTTGGAGCATACAAAACATTCATCCTGTGATGATGCTGAATCGTGTGCTTGTTCATCATGGCAATCACAGTTGAATAAACATAACCGTCACAAAATATGTGACAAAATTATGAGCTCCGTGGATTACGCCCAGCCAAGGGCTTGTGTCAGAAATTCTACCAGTTCTATGAAAAATACTAGTAAACGACTAACTGAATTAAACACACAGCAGATTACGCTTACCAAAAGTGAGTGTCATAGCATAGACAAAAAATTGATTTCTAAACCTAAATACCCGTTCGGCAGTAAAAGTGACAAATCGTTTAACGAGCCCAGTGAAAGTAACCAGCAGCTTGTAATGGAATTGCAGCCACAATATGAGGCATTGAATGCAGTAAATGTTCACGAGAATCCGTCAGGAAATTCAAATACATCTAGTATGACGAATGGTTGCAGAACGTCTAAAGAGAGTAAGGAAGGCGCTCGGAAGTACAGAACAAAGAAACGTGCAGAAGCCAAGCTTATGAAACGAACAGCTCGCGAGGTAAAGGCAAATGAAACACGGAATAATACGCTTAAAAGTATCCGTCAGAGTAAACAGAATTATTACCATTACCAAAACAATCATAATGATCAACAGCACCGTCATTTCCATGATCGACCAACAAGAATTAAAAGTGTTATCGACAGCCGTGCAATTGACGAGTCAATTGTAAACCTTGACATTCAGAAAAACTGTATACCAAACTATAACATCTCTTTAGTGCTAGAAAAATCAAGTTTGGACCCTTCTACATTTGTGGCTGCCACATCATCGCTAAATTCATCGCCATTTGCATCTTTTCCAGGAAAACATTCGTCAAGTTTGTCGCACTCTCAATCAAAGCCGCAGA
Organism: Eudiplozoon nipponicum; assembly: GCA_029291075.1. Lineage (NCBI taxonomy): Eukaryota > Metazoa > Platyhelminthes > Monogenea > Mazocraeidea > Diplozoidae > Eudiplozoon > Eudiplozoon nipponicum. Next base: position 38,820 of record JAQBSW010002717.1, on the reverse strand, counting down.
CATTTAAACGTTACCTTCTATCGCGAAATTTGTCTGACCCGCATATTTCATCTAATTTTATATCTACTGGTAAGAAAACAGCGAAAGGGGAGTTCCACATTCTACGCAGAAATAAAAGCCTTAGTAAAGCCTTAACACGATTTGAATCGTTTTCAAACAATAATGTTGATTTGATTACAGCATTACCAAGTGAAATGGTTGATCAAAGCAAGACAAATATAAAACACCACCAGGCCGATCCAAAGCCAAGATTGCAAAATGCATCTATATTTCCAATTTTTGAAAGCCAGGCTGTTTATAACGACGATATCCCTTGTTGTGCTGTTGAAGAGCGGCGCAAAAATTTGGGAACTTGGTGCCATATTAGCGTTGAAATGGATTCTAAACCCGACGAATTGCCGCAAAACAGTGGTTGGCCAACTCGCCATAAGTCAGATTCAACATATCTAAAGTTCATCGATGATGACTGCCAAATTGACTGTCCAATTCACGTCAACCAGTCGGATGAATATTGTAATGACACAAAGATTGAAACGCCTGTTTTCAAAGATGAATCAAATGAGGTAAAGAAAATAACTTCTGGAATAACTTTTGATGCACAAAATGCCATTTTAGATCTGAATGCATATTCGAACAACGTTAGTTCTGCAGTTATTCCAGATTTTGACGTTTTGTTCCATAATCGGGAGGCTTGCGTGAAGTCTAGTAGAACAAACCAGCCGTCACCCCAGTCTTCATTTGCTGAAAATCTTCCTTTGATAAAATCTGACTGCTCACATAGTATCCTTGTCAAAACGCCGAATAATGAGGAAAAAGTAAATGAAAAACATGAAATTCAGTGCTCCGTTGTCTCAGCTACACCTTGGGTTTTATTGATGCCGGAATCGAAATTAGGTAGTGCGATATTGGCACGCAAAAATGCTGCAAATGTGGACCAATGTGTTTGTACTGCACACCAAGTCTACGCCAGAGTTCAAAGTGATGAAGTAACAAATGTCAATTGTGTCGACGTAATGCAAAGTGATTCGCATCGCATGGGTCGCTCTAACAGCCGACAATTTAAAACCGCCTCACTGAAATTGCGCCGCCGAGAACAACTTGAGGCACGATTGATGTTTGAAGCACGAAAGAGACTTCGTCTCAGAAACATGACAGATTACGATGAATCTGAGGATGAACACAGCATAATTGAAGGTGGTGATGACAATTGTGCTGTGGAATCAGCAACAACCCCGTTTTGTAGAATGAAGAAATCATGTTGGCAAGGTAGTGATGGTAGCAAATCGTGCGTGCTTGCTGTTTGCCCTCATGAAATGAATAATAATTCGGATAAAGACAATGCTGGCATAATGCGAATAAAGGGTAAAAACACTACAACTTATAGAAAAAATTTCCGTACTATTATTGGTGGTCACAAAAGATTGTTTATATCAAAATGGCCCTCACGATTTGAATGCAAATTGAAACATTCTCACTGTTCCGCAATCGATAAAATTTGCTTTAAACCGATGTCCTCCCACACTCCTGTGCTAAATGTACGACGCCTCGTTAAATTCAAGTGTTGGGCATGTTGCGGTAGCACAGAAAGTGAACCAATTCTCTGCCAGTGCATGTGGACCAGTTGCGTTCGTGGTGTAGTTTGTGGCTCCCACACCATGGCTGGTAGCTTTTCTGGCATGAATTTATCTCCGGCCAGCCAATCAGCTCTCACCGGAGAAACTGCATCCTGGATAAAGTCTACAGACAATAAAACCGACTACTCCCCCAAATTAAAGACCATAACTTGTGATACAGATAAAAACCACGTTCGGGATCAGCATCAAAATAATTCAAATTATCATTCTCAGATTAAACAGGTTCACTTGTGCAAACATGAAAACGAGACAAAAGCACGACATAAATTGACTAATGAAATCGATTTCACAAATCGTAAATGTGGTAATAATAATGACGATAATGATGACGAGGGAGAGGAGGATGCCGACGGTGATGATGTTGATGACGGTGAATATTATGATGATGATTATGATGATGATGATGATGATGACGATGATGATGATGATGATGAACATGAAGATGATCGCCGATGTTCTTTTATGCGTGGTAAAAATAAAGGAAGCGGCACAAACACCGATTTTCGAGCAATTATAACGAGATCAAGCAGGATTTTCTGTTGTAATCACAGGTTTTCAAGTTTAAAAACGAAATCATCTTCATTAACATGTCATAGAAAAAATCCAAAATGTCAAATTGGTCTTATAGATGGTCTGTCGTCGACATCCTCTTATAGCTCAGCGAAAATAGCACAACATAAGCATAGCCTAAGATCAGGCGTCACTAACAAAGCAGGCCGAAACTTTAGCAATGAACCACGATTGTCTAATTCAGTACAAATAGAATCTGGCCGAAATAGTGCAACAGTGTTTGAAATTGCAAACATAAAATGCAGTACACAAATAAATGAACAAACTAATGATAGTCGAAATATGATGTGTGGCTCAATTGATAATGATAAGAACAGTAAACAAGTCTCACAGTGTAGCGAAGAGGCACGAAAAGATGATAGTCAAGAAAATCTTCTTCGTACTCAAATAAAGAGTAATGCTCACAATTTGGCTTTGGTAGCCAAACAGCCTAAGCAATCTGAACGAGTAAATTCCTCAAAAATATATCAACCAAATATTAAAATGCCGACTCAAACTTCTGACGCTAGACGTGCTACTAATACACTTTCAAACCAGACGATGGGACACTCGCAAATAAAAGTGCATCATACATTTAGTTCTGTTGCAGCCGCGGCATTTCCCACACTTTTTGCAACGCGGGCAAGTCGATCCCAGCGCAGTAAAACAGAAAATAGAGCGGTTAAAGCTCTGCATACTATAAGCTTGATATTGGGTGCATTTGTTATCTGCTGGACGCCATATCATATTATCATTTTAGTTCGCAGTTTCTGCAATGCGAGACTTGGTCACACTTGCATTAATGACCACTGGTATTATGTTTCATATTGGTTGTGCTATTTAAATTCACCAATAAACCCTTTCTGTTATGCTATGGCCAATCAACTTTTTAAAAAGACGTTTATTAGATTATTGCGCTGTGACTTCAGACTCAAGTAGTGCTTTCCAAACTTTACTGCGCAGTAGCAATGGAATGACAGTAAGCAGTAATAGGTGAAAATAGCACATGCTGCGGTAGAAAGAATTAGTAATGACAAATATAATAAGATTACAAGTTAAAAATTGTAAATTTGATGGAATTTTGAGTTAGGTGTTGCACAACAAATGGCCGGAAGAATAAACGAAATTCAGCACGAACGAAAGGTATAACCGCATGTGCACATTCGTGTCGTGTTTACAATACCCACTCTATATTTGAGTTACGAATGTGGGACAATTAGACGGTACATTTGAACTAAATTTTACTAGGTACGCAACACTTAATATACAATGGTGTATACATTAGTTCTCCGGATAATTCAATTTGAAGGTTTTATGAATTTACGAAGTTTAATTTAATGCGTCGGAAACCAATAAACTTGAAACTAAACTTAAATAATTTTGCAAAGCTATCGATTTTATCGAAATGCATGTTTAAAATTTATTAAAATATTTAGAAATTAACGTATTCCTCTCCGCGAACCTTGAATACGTACTTCAAAAATCTAAATTAATTATTCAAAATTTAATGTAATTTTGGAAGCTTTTGAATATTTGATGAAAATAACAATTCCATTAAAAGAGACATAAATGTTTCTCGAAAAGTTATTTTTCTCTAGAAACTAGTAGGAGTACATTTAAAAAGTATGTCTATCCTGAAATATAATAAACATAGGATAGAGTCATTGTGAAAGATAATTCTGCTAAAGTTTGCTAAGTAAAAAATCTCAAAACACGTGTTTTTTTCTACCTTAATTTAACAGTCAAAAGTTGTGCTTTAGAACATTGCGAGACTTATATATTGTCATTTTGAATGGAGTATTCTAATTAAATTACAATTTTCTGCAATTTCGGTTGATATCTAGAAAACAATTCAATATTGTGAAGCTATTAGTCAAACCAGGCAGATATCCCACTTAAAAATATATTCTTTTTTATTTTGATAAAAACTAAGCGAAATATTTTGTCTATGTAGGACAGGATGAGGGTAAGCAGTTTCCACAAGCTTCGCGGTAACACATTAACGAAAATAGTAGCAGGTATTAGAAAAATTCTGTGCATTTCATCTACATCTCCTCATTTCATATGATGAATTAAGAAGTTTAAATGAATAGAAAATACAAAACAATTTACAGTTTGATGGTATTGTGCATATAAATGTTGAAGCAACAAATAATTTTTCAATTTTAAAAAAATAAATACACTAGTATGAAATAATGCATTCAGGATAATCTTATTGTGTGGTTATTTATATTTCCCATCAAAGACATCCGCCTAAACAGCAAGTATTAATTTTCTGTACTTGCACAAACATTCTTAATTTAATTTTAAATTAAAACACATAAACAGACTTTCGTAGCACTGTATATAAATGTAGTATAAATGTGAGCAAATGAAATGTTAAAACGCTTATGGTGAAAATGATTAAGAAGTTTGCGGAAAAATATAATTTGGGAAAATCACTAGTGTCAAAATAATGCTCCAAATGAAAGTAAATTTTGCAATTATCTCCGATAAGCAATTGACAGAGTTTTTGTTAATATGTTAACGGTATGCTGCTTTCTCGATTCTACTTTATTCTTTACAATTAAATTCATTTATTGACTTTTAAATTGTTATTTAATACTTGGAATTCAATATGGTGCTTTTGGTTTAATATATTTTGAAATAATATTGCTTAATTCCATTTTAATTAATATTTCTCGACCTAACAATTTTGGATAAGATAATACATAAGTTCGGATAGAACATTAGATTTTCTGTAAGACAAACGACGCATTGTGGCAACGTCGTAAATAATATCTACACCAATCAAATGCAATAGAGTAAACGGTTTCCAGTTATGAAATAATTTAACACGTCTGCCAAATTTTTACTGTAAATATTTTTATACATTTTATGTTTATTGTGAAAATTTTTTTTTCATTTTAATATCATTGGTTTATTACATATTGCTTCTCCTTCTACTAATACTATTTACTTCGTGCATATTTTCATGGAAAATTACGTATTATTTAATGTGAAATATTGTAGAAATTCGTTTAGGCATTTTTAAGATTTCGAGAATATATTTGCATGCTGTTCTTTTTTGTTAGGTCATATATGTAATGGAATTAACAATACAGATATGTACATAGGCTTTTTGACACGTAGCCTGTTCAAAGAAAGGTGATGAAATAAACTAATCCACATAATGTTATTTTTTTCCATTGTGCAATAAACATCAGGTAATAATTTTTTAAACATCAATTTTGCAATTTCATATGTTTTTGTGTTCTTTTAACTTTAAAAATCGAACTCAATCGTCAACCACATTTATGTTATAAATGTATGTATTTCCTATAGAAACCTGCATGAAATTTGACATAAAATATTGATTTGTACAGACAATTATCAATTAATTGCATTTTTAGATTAATAAATATTTCTCTTCTAAAATCTACGAATTTTTTTTTATTGTCTTTGGAATAGATCCGAAACGGTTTCTCTCATAATCGTCCTACAGAGCATGTTCTTTCTGCAGTATATCAAATTGAATGCAACTGACAAAAAAATTAGCCTTGAACAAGCTGTTAGATTTATTGGCTAGTTTAGTAAAGTATAATAGCAGTTTTTGAATTCTTTAAGACTTTTCTCAACACCATATTTAGCCATAGCATTTCGATGTTACAGTTCTGTTTGAAGCATCATCAGTATATACCATGCAGTGACAACCTGTCTAAATTTATCCAGGTGAAGGCCGTGAATATAAAAACGCCCATTGATTATGATTTCCGAAAAAAAATGTATTCTGCTTATAAATTTTGTAATTAATGCCTATTTCAAGCAATCGTATTTAATTCAAAAATTTTGAACCGTCGCTATTGTGTGCATGAAGAGAGTTCTTAAGTCAATTAGGTGCGATTTCAGATTTACTTTTGTCAAAGATTTGTAGTTCGGTGGCTAATAATACAAAATTTCCTCCTGTTTAGAATAATACATTTTTGGGAAATGTTTTGATTTTTATACATTCACTATGCAAAATTATGAACAATAAGATACAATATTTATTTAATCTCCATATTTATGATTTACGATTCGATAAGTGCAGCGTAAAATCTTCGATGCAGCAATTCTGGAATAGGACATATATTTTTCCCTATTAATTCAGAACACCGCTAAAAAATTTTCATCTTATTATTTTCCGGAATTGTGCTTAACCCAAATAATTGGTTCTCCATAAAACAGATATATAGAAACCCACGGTTCTCAATTTGTTAGCGAATTTTACACAATGAAGATTTACGTATGAAAAGTTACAAGCCTATTTGCGAGAAACGCTAATTTTGATGGTTATTTTATTTATGTAAGCACATTCGCTTCAGTCAAAATTTATAGAAAAAGACACTTGGACAAAGAGAAGGACTGTGGAAAATGCAGAATGTGCATAACATAAAAAATTAACTCGAGAGGAAAAGAATTAATTTCTACTCATTTAGAGATGAATTTTATTACTTTATTTCTTTCGTTTTATGCACGCAAAATGAATAATGAATACATCTAAATTTTTGTAGATCAATATGTATCGCTGTACGAAATATGTGACTCAAACTATACAGCAAATATCAGAGTGTATTAAGTGTTTTTTAAAATGATTCAACATCGAGAGCTATCACCGTCAGTTTTGAAAGTAGTTAAAATTTGTGAAACCTAATTGTTTAAAAAATATTGCTCAATTCAGCTGTGTCAAAGAGGAAACAGAAAAGTAAAATAATGTTGTATATAGTGCGTCTTTATTAAACATATAGACTAATCTGCTTGATAGATTTCAGCGGACAAATAAGCGTAGAAGTTACATTGTGAGATAAAAATACAGAATAAATCATTAACTTCTCTGATAAGTCAAAATAAAAACGCCAATATTTAGTATCATAGATTCGATTGTTGGATTGTAGAAAAATATCTGTTAGGTCTCTATTTGATCTATTAGTACAAAGTGCATAACGGATAATATATGCCGAAAGAATTAAGGCTCATACAATATACTTGTTTGTCAATGCCAAATTCGACGAGGCATATGCAATTACCAAGTGAGAGAAAAACACTGCGCTAAACGTGTACATAAGAAAAGACTTAATGGGAAGTAGTCATTTATTAAAATGTTAGATCAACGATTGAAAATGATTTATTGAAATGTTCCTTACCAAAACCGGGAAAATGCATTCGATTATACATTAATTTGTCGCTATTAGGCAACGATACCATCAAATTGAAAGTAAATTTTCTTTCAAAGAACTGCGCTTTATATATTGTTTAAAAAGCAGAATGTTGAGTCCGTGAAAATTTCCAATAAGTATGCAGAAAAGTTTAATTATACAAATTTAATTATTTTAATATGCTTATACGTTCATAACGCACTTGTTGCGGAGCAATTGTATTAAAATGTAAATCATCAACTTCTTCACTCTTCTAGAATAAAATCGGCTGCGCGTTATAGTAAAATATATTTCATTAGAAAATTTAATGCTTCATTCATTTCCATGAAATTTGTATAGGCCTCCGAAGTCCATAATTGAGAAAAATATTCTGTCAAATTCTATTGGTATATCATGAAAAATTAAACACTAGTAAACTTACAAATGTTTCACGAATTATTCATTAATGAAATCTAACTTAATGGAGTAACGCTTATGGTTTATCAGCTATCAGCCTGATTTAGGACGCTTAGATCACTTACTGACAGATGTGTTTCAAATTATATAAACTCTGTTTGCATAATTCTTGAATATTATCTAATCAATTTTGGAAGAAAGTCAAATTCATCACAATTAAAATATTAAATGTCGGTAATTTCATGAATGGCTTCAAGGGTGTGTGAATGAATTCTAGCAAATGTGCAATTGAAGGCCGCATTATTCGTTCAGAGAATCTCTAAAGCAATTGCATAAATACACAGAAGAAATTTTTTGCATTTCCGAGAGAAAGATTCCAGTCCTTATGAGCTTCGTTTAAAGTTCAACGCCTGTTAAACCACGAATCGGGGATCCTTCAATATTTATGAGATTCGTCTAACAGTCTTGCACAATATTGGGAATAAAAGTTCCTGCTGACCTTTTTCATCTTCTCTAATTTAGTTACCACTTCCTAAAATGCGGACATTTCAAAAAGCTAAGTAGTAACTGAATGCAAAGCGTTATTAAAATAAAGAGAATGCCAACGGAACACTATCCGCGTATACAGATCTCTTTGTACAATTCTTAAAGTAATTAATTCTGACTGGTTAAAATCAACTCATTATTGAAAGTGAATTACTATTGGTTGTTTAAAATCGCTCTAAGACATGCATTTCATAATTGTATAATGTAATTATGTTAAATATTGTATTACCAAGTTTAAACTCTATCAATCAGTAGTAGATAAACAGAAAAATCTGTCATATCTAATGGCACTGTTAAAATTATAACAAATTCTAGTATTTTTATTACAAATAAAATCTAATCAATCTCTTGGATCACTACTAGCACACAATTTATTAAATTTCTTCTAATGTAAAATGTTTTCAAATTATGAATTTTGCATGCTAAGGCTTTTTCTATCATAATAAAATAGAATAATTATGAATAGAAAAAGTTAAATAACTTATAACAAACAATGTAGAAGATAAATACGATATTTTAGACATAAACTTAGTTGGGTTTAAACTGACAATTATTCTAAATATATTTACAGGAATAGGATAGGAAATCTAAAATACAACATTTAAATGCATTAAAAAATGTTTAGTGAAGTTAACTGTCTTTTTCTAAATATTTAAACATGATTCAAATATGCTAAATTAAAAAGCAATTTGCCTCTCATAACATTTATCATTCTTAATAGGGAAAATTCTCATACCAGCTTTTACCGACGGAATTCCTAATGATAGTGAAGAAGTTCTTAAGTATATTCTTTGTCAAAGGAATCCTTGAATTTTGTGTCGAATAAACTACGGCACATTTCATTTATTTTTGTTTTAATTTTATCTTTTTAATACCTTATAATACGTGACCTACGTCATTAGCAAAGCAGCATTTTGTGTGTTTGTTTTATTAAATATGTTAATAATGAAGCAATATTAGAAAGTCCGCCTGGATACTGCACAACTCTTATCAAATTAGTAAGGATACAAATACAGATTGAGCGTTTAAATATCAAACGGCGATTTATTAATATATTGACGAAGTATAAAATAATGAAAAAATTGAAATGGTTTTCTGCACGAAAATATCTGGAGAAATCAATTTGTTTAGTAAAAAAATGCTATGCCTGCAAATTAACTCGATGAAGGCCAAGAAAATGTTGAACGCTAAATTGATTAAAGTTTAAAAAATATAAATATTGCGTTAAAATATTGTATCTATAAACTAGGATGACTATTTGCATACATTATGCTAATGGTTTAAGATAAATTCACGCAGAACAAAACACTAATTAATGTGTTGGGCTTTCAGAAATTGTCATTTATAGATCTCTGTTTAGCTTTTCTGAAAATATGGATGCAATTATATTAAGTGCAATTTTGCGTGATATGCATATCATGTCATTTTCTGTCTTCATAAGTTAGTTGATCATATTCGATGAAAAAATTACTGTGGAAAGCAAAGTTGTTCTCCCATTTTTGGAAATTTATACTGCCAGTCCGACAATTTAAGCTAAGAATATGATTAAGCAATTAAATGTTTTATGGTCATCTTTTCTCTTCGTCGGAAAAATAACGTAAGTAAAAACGTACCGCAGATTAGGCAGTCTAATATTGTTTACACTTCTCCACTATTTATTGTGTTGCAAGTTTCTTATAGTTTAATTTATATCAGAATGGCACATTAAATTTAGCAGGAATTAAAGGTGTAGTCTAGGTTCATAGATTTTTCCTACTAACGGGCCATTAATTAGCAGGAGCCGCTGGTACGCCCTATAAACAACATATATTTTATTAAAAATTTTAGAATAGTTCGACTTTACTTTTTTCTATATAAACTTATATTGAAGCAGTAATGAAGTTAACTACATATAATTTCTTCGGTAATGCTATTTTTGGATAATCTCTAGTCCCACTATTAATTTTTTATTCTGTATAAAATAAGCATTGCCCAATGTGACAAAGGCATTTTATCCACTAAATCAGTTTTGTTCTTATTGGGATATTGCCAAGTAATGCCCAAAATATTTTCGCGGACAGGGCTTCAACTCGGATATAGTTTCTTAGGAATTTGGAATTGTATTCTCTGCTCTAACTTGGTTAGCTTCTATTCAGATAAAGCTTATGTGACCGACATTTTCAAATATCTAAAAAAATATATCAATTAAGAACAGGCTCTACGTCACATAGGAAATTGGTTTTGAAATGAAGATTTACATAAAAAAGGTGCAATATAGGCTCCACCTAAAGGAAAGATTAACCAAGAGTCATAATGTCTTATTTAACTGGAAATTATGTTTAATATGCAGCAGGTTGGTGCAGTGGATAGTTCCAGATTGCGAAACGAATTTTGCACAGGTCGAGCTTTGTCTAGGATAACATTCTGAACAGTTCTTCACGTTTCCAAATAAGAAGAATACCAAGCCATTGGATGAATTGTCTTCGCTGTCTTGCAGAGTGCTTAGTACGTACTGTATATATATATATATATATATATATATATATATATATATATATATATATATAATATTATTAATGTTTATCTAAAATACGCAAACTTGAATTACGTAATCTGCGTAAATTTGAAGGTACAACACAATTATATTTTTCCTATACGTATATATTTTGATATTGCTTGAAAGGTATGGTCGAATTAGGTCAAGTATTTTATTTATTGATTACTGAATTTGAGCTTTTTGGTATGTTTCGAATTTGTTCATGGAAAATATAATTTCACTATTTGCAGCTTTAAAGACGAGCCTTACATTTTACTTATACGATAGTTTAATATTTTGAGGTCCTGATTTGATTCAAATAAGATATGACCCTCGAGGAACTTGAAAATATGATAAGCTGTAGATGTCAAATCTTGAACCCACTGTGTACTTGACAGCTATTTATTTGTTTAAATAATAAAATTTTAAAGCTTAGACCATTGACAAATTGTAAAATTATCTTTAATTTCCAAACACCGGACTCAAGCGGAAATTATTTTATTTATACGTTTTATTCAATTAGTAAACTGCTCGAAAAGGAAACATTGGATGTAGCTTATCCTTTGTTAATGATTAACCTACCTGTCGTTATAACGTTTGTTTCTGCTGGAAATAAACAAATATAAATTTAATAAAATATATTATTCTCCAGACGCACCTCGGCAATACATCTAGAATACATTTAACAGGCAGATAAAAAGTTATCTGATCTAAGCGAAACAAATTCTGCTATAAATTACCAATTAATTAGAAATTAAAACCATAGCAATAAGTGTTATATCGGCAGGATATCTGAAAATAAGTATATTTACGAGGAATTATAATGTTAAATGAAAAACGATTTTCTCTGCTATAATTTCATTATAGTTGCAGATGAAAAATTAAAAATAACTTTTCGATTTGCACAAACTGAAAAGAAAATACTGCAGATGCAATAAATGTTTGTTTCCTAAGCTGTCATCCAATAAATATTAATGAACACATCTAATTTTATAACCAAAAGCGTGCATGCCTGTGTGTGTCAGTTAGAACCATTCGTTAATTTTGAATAAATCGCATGTAGTTCGAGCTCGACGTGCGTACATGCTTCTTTTCTTGCAGAAATCAGGTTGCACATTGTTAATTTAAATTTAATTTAAAAATTAACAACTTATTGCTCTATTTCAATGAATACATGCCTAAAAAAAATTATTAGGTAAAAATACATACATTTGTCTTTTATCATTTAAACTGCACTATTATGTTCATCGGATGGAAGTTTTAGCATGCTTAAATAGCGTAAAAGAATAAGTGTGCTGAGAAAATGTAACATGGATTCTAGATAAAGCAGCATCGTATATTCACTTCTTTAATGATCATTGAATGAGAAAAAGTCGCCGAGAGTCAAGCTGTCAACAGGCTTCAAAGATTATGCATCGGGCAACCGTCAGATACTGCCTAGACTCATTTCCATTCCCACCGTACTGACGACTCAGGTTACTATTTATAACTTCGCATTGGGTGTTGCGTACCTAGTAACAAATTACCACCAACATGGACAGAAGGATAAACCAACGACAGTATGAACGGAAAGTAGGACTTCGTGCGCCTCTGTTTCTTGGTTACTGGCGTCTCATCAGTAGGACACGGCATTACGCCCTTCACCCACTATATATTTAGATGAGGAATGTGGGAAATGTTTACGGTAAATTCTCCTATACGAATGTGTAAATCTGCAGAAGTGAAGCTAACTTCATATAAAGTCTTCGACAATGCGGTTTCAAAGTTAACTGAATATATATATATATATATATATATATATATATATATATATATATATATATATTCAGTTGAATTATACATATAATAACATCATAATGTTGGTACTATTTACAGGCTTGGTATATATATATATATATATATATATATATATATATATATATATATATATATATATATATATATATATACCAAGCCTGTAAATAGTACCAACATTATGAATGTTGTTATTATGCATAATTTCACAAAATATTAGTATTACGACTACTTCGGAGCATCTGCTACTCGAGCAAGTGCATAATATTTATATTATTTCACGATACGCTGCGAATGATGCTCTGTCATTTATTAATTCCCAATTCGATAAATCAAATAAAAAATAAATTACTTACGTAGAACCGGATACGGACACTATGCTTGCGAAAAATAGAATGATATACTAATTTCCGCATAGGAAATTTTACTCTGAAAAATTCTCATTTGTACTCAAACGATAAGAATATGATAAATAAGCTTTACATAAATATGAAATGTTTTTCTTATCTCTGACACTACCAACGAGTGAAACATATTTACAGCTACGAAGTTCTTTGTAGCTACACTGAAATTGCTCAGTATCGTTTTAAATATTAAATTAAAATGCGTCTTCTTGGAATGTTGCATTTTGCTCTTGATAAGTTTTGCTTCGTTTTAAATAATTAAACGAACATTGGTTGCGCTGTTAATTCTAGACAGTAGGTGACGATTTCCCAATAAGGCAATGAAGCACCTAGAATTTAGGTTGCGTTCATTTCGTATTTCTTATATTTTTCATCTGACTTATTTTTCAAATTATTTCTAATCTTGAATTTCCGCTAAATAATAAGTAAGGAAACGTTTCATAGCTGTAGGTAACAAAGCTATCTAGGAATGGATTTTTGCCTGATGCAAATAATTTTTTATGTAGATGGCGTAGAAGATTAACTTCGCACTTGTCGAAAAAAAAACAAATTTTTGTATGCAAATTAAGATTTGTGTTTCACATATATATTTAGCTATACATGGTGTGTCTTGTGTAAAATGTGACATGCCTACATAACGTTTTATTATTTCAATTAGAGCTGTGTATTTAGGCAAATTTTCCTATTTAGCGAAAAAGTAATAAGCCAATGTTGTCCAGAATAGTGCCTGATAAATAATTTAATCATCACTGCCACTACCGTGGGGCTTTCAAAGCGCCATGCGAAACCATATATATAGTGATGTTTATTTTCTATTTAAAGTTTTCAGCGTACCCCTTATCTCTAATTGATGAAAAATAATGTACACCTGGAGATTTGATTTAAAATTACTACTGTACCGTAATAAATGTGTTTTTAATTAAACTTTTATCTGGAAAAATTATTTTTCCTATTAAAAAATAACTTTTCTACAAGCAATATTGATAAATGTAACAAAGTTGAAATTAATACGAGTTGTACTTTTGCAAAATTGCTTAATGTGCGGATAATGATAAAAATTAATCAAATATAATAGATATGTCTGAATCAATATGAGTAAAGACAATTTATATCCAACTGCATCAGCAGGTTTTAGCTAAATAAACTGATATCGACACTTGCTATAACTCATTATATTTAAACAATTTCATCCAGACTCTTAATATTTGTACATATATAGCCTCATATAAGACACACAGACTGAGAAGCCATGTTCGAACGTCGCCTTTGGCAACCGATACTCATCAAATAGTTTCAAAATTTCTCTTACCTATTAAGTGGTACCAGCGGATACAATAACGATAAAACCCTCTCGTCTATGTAACAAACCCGATAACGAATATCCTTTAATTGCGAGTGGCATGGATGCTGTAATTTATTTCCTTCATCTGATTTGTAAATATTCTTGCAATTCATCATCCAAAAAGTATTCGTTGGTCATTTGTTATTCCATTGCATTACTGTCACCCTCCTCAGAACAATACTCATTGTACAAAAAGGTTTTTTGAGCAAACTGAACTAGGGGAACCGATATAATGGCATATGTTTTATTTTAGGACAATGCCACCAGTTTCAGCGTTCTGCAGTCATTGCTCTTTCGGAGTAGTGGCTCGCATTTCTATCACGGGCGCACAATATTTTACGGTAAGACGTGCTTAGATATAATGGATTTTGCAAAAATTGTTGACTCATTTTCGTCAGTTTTTCCACAATTTATACGAAACTTCCTCATCAAACTTCTCTACCGTTCTTTAAATAGACAATTTTCAACGTTTTGGCTCGACTGTCAAGAAATATTGTTGGCTCCACACCAGCATGTATATATAAATATATTTGATGCGAGTTCGAAGTAAAAACTTTGCATATATGAATGAAATTTTGAAAAACGTATTTGAATTCTAAACGAATTACAGACATAATGGCTCAATCTTATTCTCCTTCATTGAATTTTGTTAATTAAATGGCAAAAAATGAAACTCAGTGTCTGATAAAGAAGTTCGAAAATATTTCAAATATAAATGAAATGATCGGTAAATCTGTTCATAGAATACCCAATAAATTCGGTAATTTATTTTGGTATAACATGAAGTAAAAGTGGATTGATTGAACTCGAATAGAAAACCTGATCAATGCATTCTCACGAAGAATGAAATTTTTAAAATTTTGATTTAAATGTGTAATGAGAAGGGTTTTCACATTCTTGTAGACTCTTATTTTGCATAATATAAATTTTTCAGTTATAACTGCGATAAAAATACATTTCATGCTTGTTAACAACAAAAAAAAACAAATAAAGATCACAAACTTGCGAAGGAATTATATGTTTAATTTTTAAGTGCACTTACAAAAACTGTTTCGTATTTGGTAATTTTATGAAATCCGTATTTTAATAGACGAAAAATATTGTCCACAACATTTAAAAGTTCACTTTAGGCCACCGTAAGGTCAAGAATGCACCAAAAATGAATTAAACTATACAGAGCCTGTCAACTGGTATTTAGGTTGCCAAAACGCATCAATCTGTGTGCGTCTTTCTCTTCTTTATCTCCTGCTATTACAATATTTCTCCGATTCTCAGATAATGCCAACATGCGGAACTGCGTGAAATGCAGGTTAAATGTATCAAAGTTTCATCAATAAATCTGGGCAAAATCTTTCTTTCAAAATGCAATATTGCTTCCTACACAAATATTATTTTAAATTATAATCAATGGCCTAAGATGAGCAAAACCAAAATGTAATTATGAATGCATAAATGAAATAAATATTATTGTCAAAAAATCAAATATGAAGAAGAATATTTTTTACATAAACACAAAAACAACAACTCTAAAAGTTTCTTTTCTTGGTGAATTTGAATTTCATTCTGATAATTTTCTGCGCATTTATAAAATCTGTTTATTATAAATGGGAAATTCTAGTTTTGATAAAACGTCAAATTGAATTTGTCTCGTCATCAACCAAATTAATATCTAGTTATTTGAAATTTTTTAAAGGTAGCGTATATGACAATTTTGCAAACTTTCTGCAATATCCAATTTCAGTGTTTAGAAATAATTTTAAGTTTCACCCAGGATTTCGGCATTTTTTCAAGAAAGAGAAATTATATAAATGTGGAGCTTGTCATAGTGGTGCTTACTTTTTAATACTGAGCATTCCAACGGCAAATCAAATATTACAGTTAAATACTGTAAGCACGAAACGAATGTGCATGAGATTATACTTTCCGTTCATGCTGCCTTTGGTTTATCCTTCTGGTCACAACTGAACTAATTTGTTACTAGGTTCGCAAAACCTAATACATACTTGCAAATCAAATATTAACCAAATATAAGCTGGTGTATTATATGTGCGTGCATTTTTTGGTCGTTTTTTGCTTTTTCTTCTCGTCATATAATATAAACAATCGGTCTTACCTAATCGCTATCCAAAGCAATAAATTTCTTCGCAAACTACAAAAGAACATGTGGATTCGTATTAAATTGGGTCTTGCAAAAATAAGCGATTTAAAAAAAAAGATATATTTCATTATGTATGTTATATTCGATTGTTATTAATTTAGTAATTTACCTATTATCGTTAGACTTATTGAGTTTGTGCAAATGCATTATAAATTATGCAAAATTTTCCTGACTGTCGTTTTGCTTTACTTTCATTCTAATAGCTTTCTTTTTGTGGTGTATAGCAAACGTATATTCGTCTGGATAAAATAGTTTTCGGTGTATTTCAGACAATTTAGCCCTCAGGATAAGGATATACCGAGCTAGTAAAATGAAAATCGGATTAAATTATTTTTAAATAATGTTCGGTTGGAACTGGTAAATGTTTTATAGCAGGGTTTTTAATATAATATGTTCTAAATTTCTTTCAAAAAATTGATTTTAACTGTATTTGGACGATCACGAAATGATATCTTGATTTGAAACAAATTCTCCGTCGCAACAATTCAGAGTTATTTTGAAAATACGCATTTAATTTTGAAAGCTAGAAAAGTTAAATATTTAAAATAAGATGAACATATGTGAGAACAACGTCAAGAATCTGGAACGCGTCTCATTTCATATAAAAATATGTTTTTTAATCCAGAATTCCAACCTCTTTTGAAGAGTATGAGTTTGATTTTCCAGTTTGAGTTTGGCGGCAGCTTAGTGAACTTCCTCATTGACTCTTAAGAATATAATTATATCTCTCATGCTCGACATTTCAGTTGAAAACAAATTATAATTGTGCTTATAGGGTTGCAAATTTTGCTTAAAAACGACAAATTTCTGAGCTTAAAATAGAATTTAAACGCAAATTCGATATAGTGCTTGATATTAATCGCCCACGAAAATAAGCAATGGCGTCAATTGATGACAAAAGTGACACATAATTTGGAAAATAGAAAATATAACGTTAAAAACTATTCATTCGAATATTTTCACAGAAATCCGTTTTTTAAAATTTTCAATCGTTTCGTGACACAAAATTTCATCTTGTTAGTGTTATAAGCAATATTTTTTCAAATGTTGGAAGAGAAAAATACATTTTATGATGCTTAATTATTTTTTCAAAATTTAAGCAATTTGTCCGAGTGCAAATTCTAATTGCATAGGACTTCGTTCATAAAATTAATACATCGTGCTTTTGTATTATTAAATAACCATTTTGATAATGAACTGCGATAACAATTACTTTTAATCAAGGCTGCGAACTGGATTTATACACCTGACAGTTTATATACATACATTTGTCGGTATCAACTAAGCATTTTATTGTGTAGAAAGGGCAATTTATCCAGTACAACGGTTTCGTCTATATTGGGAACTTTTTACGTTTTGTCCAGAATTGGCCATCGGCAGGGCTCGAACCTGGGCAAGCCTGATTGAAAATTGGATGCTCTAACCACTGAGCCAGCATTCCTGATAAATTTCCTTTTCTACATATTTGATACCGACTATATATATATATATATATATATATATATATATATATATATATATATATATATATATATATAAAGGGTCAAGTGATTATATAGTAGTCGCAAAGCTGTGTTGTGTTGCTATCAATATCACTTCTTTTTGAATTAATAAGGCTTTAAAAATTTTATGATTTGTAGCAAACTTATAGTGTTTTAGGTTTATCTAAATTGTCAGAATTGCAAATTGTACATGATACCTGAAGGAACTGATTGACATCGTCGTCTCATATGGAGGACATTTTTTTAAATAGCTAATTATGCGTTATTTGTCTGCGGGAAATAACAATAAAATAACAAATAATATATGATTATTTTTTCCAGGTTTGATGCTATGCCAATGCACGTTTCGGCGTGAATGTCAGGACAATTCTAGACCCTCATTGATGAATAAATTATTAACCACGATGGAAACGCCTTTCTTAATATGACAATAATAGTTTATGTTTTAGGCGGAGATATTTCAGAAGTAAACGTATATATATATATATATACATATATAACGATATATTTTATAAATTCGTTTACGTTGTAACATTATTATTTCAACACTTTAATTGTATTCTAAGCTTACGGTTAGACAGATCCCGTCAGCGAACATCGTAAAAGCTGTGCTCATCAAAGAATGCAATTTACTAACAGACAATAAAAGTTGATATTTTTTACCCATTGAACTTGACCCAATTTTGGTTATGTATATGGCTGCTTCGTAGGAGAGCAAAAGATTCACATATAATTTATTTTTCAGTGTAATAGAATAATATTAATAGTAATAATAATAATAATAATAATAATAATAATAATATATA
>JAQBSW010002717.1:0-15000 GCA_029291075.1 Eudiplozoon nipponicum | reverse complement strand
TATTTCGCAGTAATAGGCCACTTCCTAAGGTTGAGTATCACGGGATTGTCATGTCAAACTAAACGTTTTTTAATTATAATTGCTTTCCTTTGCAGAACAAATCGAACATTTATGCAATAGTGTGTGCTACAATATGTTTGCAACAGTAAAAGGCAAGACAAATATATCATTACAGTAAAATCATTCCTTCTATATTCAACTTTAATTCAAATAAATTGTCACTCAGGTTTGAAAGCAAATTAGCACAATTGAAATTTGGAGAAATACCTTTAACAAAAAAAATTATCATTTTAATTGTTCCTTACTATTATTATAGACATTTCTGCGTGTTATTAAAATGAAAGGTTCTGATTAATCAATAAAGAAAATAAATTTAAAATAATTTTTTTATGTATAAATGCATGGGCTAGCGAAATAATCTCGTATTGTCACGTGATTTGAGTTGTCCATCCTTTAATTTCCAAAATGCCTTCATAGAGTTCTTCTATACTTCTCGTAAATTTCATTTTATTTTCTTTCCGAAATTTTCCTTTTAACCTTTTATAGCTATTTATTGTTATAAATATTAACTGGGTATTTATAAGCTACCAAAATTAAAAATGGTGTTGCAAGAGGGTGTAACAAAATTAAAACGAATCCAACGTAAACGATTTATAGGACTAGAAACATCTGTCTTTTTCGTTCCTTTTTCAATATAACGACGAAGAATCTCAATGAGCTTAAGCTTTTTTTGAAACACCCCAAAAAAAACACACCAACACACAAAAACACACCAAAAAAAAACCCAACCACACACAACACAAAAAAAACAACAAAAACAAAACAAAAAAAAAAAACCAAAACAAACCAAAAAAAAAACCAAACAACAAAAAACAAACAAACCAACCCAAACAAAAACAAAACCAAACCAAAACCCACAAAAAACACACCAAAAACAAAAAAAAAAAAACAACAAACACAACAACCAACCACCACAAAAACAAACAAAAAACAAAACCCACAAAACCCACAAAAACCCAACACCCCAACAACAAAACAAACACCACCACCACAACCCACACCCCCCAAACACCCCAAACCCAAAACCCCAAACCCAAAAAAAAAAAAAAAACACCAAACAAACAACAAACAAACACCAACCAAAAAAACCACACAACAAAACAAAAAACCACACACCCACCACCACAACCAACCCAACCACAAAAAAACAAACCCAAAACAACAAACAAACCAAACCAACACATTAACACATTCGTCTACGAGATTGTACGTCCTATAATCCCACATTCTTCACCCAAATATATAGTGGTTAAAGGGCGTAATACCGGCTCCTACTGATGAGTCGCCAGTAAGCACGAAACGAATGTGCATGAGATTATACTTTCCGTTCATGCTGCCTTTGGTTTATCCTTCTGGTCACAACTGAACTAATTTGTTACTAGGTTCGCAAAACCTAATACATACTTGCATATATATTAGTTCTTCGCAACAAACAGTATTTAACTGTAATATATTGAATTGAATGATGTCATGCTTACCGCGAAATGTGATAACTGATATCGATGAAGGCCAGAGTGTATGGTTTAACTGGAGTAACAGGTGTTCGGAAATTGTTGTAATTCTCAATGTGGGTGAACTTTAGCATAAATTTATATCCATCAGGTTGGTATCATGTACCGACTCGGATACCATAGTGGAAGTATCCGGGACTAATTGGTTTTAAAAAAAGGTATCAGTTACTAACACAATAGCCATAGTGTTAGTATCCCTTACAGACTCGGTATATATATTATATAGTGTGAGTTAGCGTTGAAGTCGCATTGTCGTAGACTATATGATGTTAGCTTCACTATTGCAGCTTTACACATTCGTAATACCGGCTCCTACTGATGAGTCGCCAGTAAGCACGAAACGAATGTGCATGAGATTATACTTTCCGTTCATGCTGCCTTTGGTTTATCCTTCTGGTCACAACTGAACTAATTTGTTACTAGGTTCGCAACACCTAATACATTTTGCATATATATTAGTTCTTCGGAACAAACAGTATTTAAAAATACAAATCATTGTTGGCAGATAATAATTCATAAGAAATGGCATAAACTCTCAGAAAGCCATGTAAGTGACTAAGACCAATATTCAGTAATTTACATTTGTAAATTTAACACAGCAATCAGTGTTATTTACCTTACCAAGCAGTCAGTGAAATGTATTTTCACTATTATAACGATGATTAAGCCATCCAGTCGGATCTGACGAACTGAAATTTTTCCGGTTATACAGGTTAACGTGCTAAAATGTAGACAAAAAAATGTACCGAGATTGCACCAGTATCGTACTCAATTCAAGTATATACGTATGTATATTCTGTTGTTATGCCTTCAGTCTACAAACTTTGGTCTTTACAGTGGCACAAAATAAAAGCTTGTATCAAATAGTTCACCAGAAGTTAAGTTATATATCTTCCAAAAGCCTATCCCAAACAGTCAATAGCATTCAAATAATATAAAAAATGGAAATGAACTAGACAACTGTTTTGGTAAGATCTATTTGATTTGCCCAATTGTTCGTCATGTCATTTTTTTAAACAATCAACATTTATCTTTAAAAGGTTTTGAGAATCAATGCAATCAAAATTTCTCATAATGAAGAATAAAAATTCGAGCAAAATGTGGGCAATCATAGCCTCAAAGATTTAATGAAGCGCAAATTTTATCATGTGAACATTTGCGAAAATACATGTATTTATTGCTTAATTATGTTAGTAAACGTTAAATAGAGAATGCAAATACACCGTTCAAGTTGCCTTCCATATTTTCCAACTTACCAGTAGAATTCAACATGTATGTAGGCCGAATTATCATTCGTGCTTATCTGCTGCTTGACAAACCTCGCACAATTAATGTCCCTTATATTTTTATAAGCAGTATCTGTATAATTTAACTTCTTATGTGCAATATTTTACACTGTGGCCTAACGAGCCATACTTATTCTCTTCAATTATAAGACAGTAAAATATCCAATATAGGAATGAATATTAGTTTCAATTATTTCGACTAAAATTTTAAGGCCGAATAAGACGCCAAATATGCTTTGATTTAAAAAGTCTAACCTAATCAATAGTTGGTATGAAACTAATTACTGCGTGTGGTGTACGACAGGGGAGGTGCAGAGAATGTGGACATAATTCCGAAGAAATGTGCCTAGAATTATGATCCACTCGCGTCAAATTCTAAAATAAACTTGCCTAATTCACAATAAGATTGAAAACATTCTACTTCATGAATTGGTTTTGTTACATCTTTCAATACTTAGCTAACATTTTTTAAATATCATATAATCCGAATCTTGAATTTTAATATCAAATCGTTAAAATTTCCCCTGGTGGCATAATGTCTGCTCCACGATGATAGACTAGGGTTAACAGGGTAGAACTTTATGCCAAAAGAGAGGCCAAATACAAACCAACTAAAGGAAAATCTAGTTTAAACATAGATTGTTATACAACATCCACACGCATATACTGTGCAGCAAATGAGGCGCAGTAGGTTTGCGCAAGTCTAACAAGCAAATTTGTCCTGATTTCAAAATGGGTGCGGAAATTTCTGAAAAAAATTCAGGACTTCTGATTAAGAACAAATCGGGTCTACCTGGTGAATTGCTTTTGGTGTTTTGTGCAATGTATGCATTATACTGATAACATATACATTTTCAATATTCTGCAAAAAAATACAATACAGTATCATTTCGCAAGTTGGAACGCTGTTTGTTCGATAAAGGTATCTTGAGAATGGCGAGTTAGAAATTTAATTGGGAAACGTCTGAAAACAGACTCCGCCTGAAGTCAAAGCTTGCCTAAACATAAATTAGTAGTTAATGAATAGACACTACACTAAATTCGTAAGTGGTATTAAAATGAAAATTGATATAATTAAATAAACATTTCTTGCGTGGCAGAGTGGTGCAGTGGTTGGGCATCAGATTCCGCCGCAGATGTGCCCAGGTTCGAGCCATTTCCGCAGCAAATTCTGGACAGTACATGATAAGTTCCTAATAAGAACGAAACCGTTCTGTTGGATGAATAGCCATTTCTGCAAAAATAACAATGCTTAGTTAATAATGACAAATGCATATACAAATAGAGTCAGATACTTATATCAAAACCGCGACCTTGTTTAATATAATTATTTGATGACATTCTAGTAAGGACGAAATAAGTCTACTTGATGAATTGCTTTTTTTAATATTCACAAAGATTAATATAAATGTAAACAAATATATGCACATGTTTGGGTAAATATATTTCACAATGATAAAGACGCGAACATGCTTAATGTGTTAAATACAAGTTTGAAATACAAAAAGCGACGGTGTCCTCTTGATGAAGTAATTTTCTAATGCTTAGTTATTGCAAATAGTCTGATAATTTTCATTGTGTTCAAGTTGTAAGGAAAGAAAAACCGGATTCTGTCTTTTCGAAACATATAAACCAAACAACATAAAATATGCAACAATTTTGCGGGTGATTTACTGAAATGTAACATTTTATTGTTTATACGCTATTTACAGAATTGCCATGCTTCCATTACAAATACGGTACATTTTGATAAACGTAGCAAATTGACTAGGAAAGATTTGAAACGCTAGTGTATAAACTTACAAGGAAGCAAATAATCATAAGATCTAATCACCAGTTATCACAGAAGCTTAGTTGCAGCAGTATTGTTGAAACAATAATATCCCTCATTACGGAACATATTTCGAAATCAGGACATAACGCAGACCTGGTGAATTTCAGCGTTCTATGTAAGTTAGAAAATAGAGCGGAGTTAATAAAAATACCAAGCTTAAAATATATAAATGTTTCACATCGACTATGTCCAGTTGAAACAGCTTAAAAGTCTTCATTCATTTATACTTACTTCATAGTATACAATTTCAGCATATTCATCTAAAATCCATAAACAAACGGAATATTCAGTGTAGGAACCGCAGTCAAATGTCTAAAACAAAAAAACGAATATTTCTTCGTACATTCAATTCATTATTCATGAATGAAATTACAATGGAAACAACAAGAATTAGAAAATATCTCAAATTAATCACAAATGGTATGAATGCAAGAAAATTAATATATGTAAGCTAAGGTGCAACTGACGCTTTATCGATATTTAAAGCATCTGGTGAAATATGAAATGTAAGAAGTTATAAAATATTGTTTAAACTATGTGCATTGCATAATAAATAGAAAATGAGCAAGAAAAATATATCAGGAGTGATTCAAATATATAAATTACCTGAATTCCAGAATATTCTCAATGAATATATTTGTTTCTAGACTACTTAAACTTAAACAACTATTTGAAATTTGTACTATAAGCTTTGTTGTACTAGTTGTGACGGATTACGGTATATAAGTTGTTGATTGGTTTTTCTATCATTACGCACAGCTCCGTGAAAATCATAAATGCCGCAAACAACAAATGAGCCCGAATTTTTTTGTTTCGGAGTCACGCAACTCATTTATGCATCTCTGAATCCGCAAATTCTGTGCTGTTTTAGACTAATGAAATATCATAAAAAGATTGTTATAATTTTATGCCATATACACACCGTAATAAAACTAAATGAAAGTAAGGCAGACCAAAAGCGCATGATACCTGTCAGAGAAGCTAAGGTACATTCCAAGATAATATTGAGGCATTCGAAACGACAATTAAAATCGACGAGTAAATGAGTTGCATTTTTCTCAAAGTCACTTTTATTGATATTATGTATAAAAAGGCAGTATATGCAAAGGTAAATTGTTACCGGATTCTGGCTCCGGTAACTGGTCTTCTTTGTCGTTCTGGTGTTCACGCCGGTTACTTTAGCCGTACAACAGCTTTTCTGTAGCGATTTCATTCAAAATGTAAAGAGGTTTTCAAACATATACTAAATGACAACATTTGTCATTATAACGATTAAAAGTGTCACTTTATGCAAAAAAAGGCACATTCAATCTACAGTAGTCTCGGTAGAGCAAAATGTGACTTGAGCGCTAATTTTGAGTTCTCGAAATTGAATTACATAAATTTTTCGTTCCTAATTGTGTAAGGTCAATAGTAGATATTTGTTATCGATAGATTTATTAAAATGGAATAATGGTGACCACCTGCATTTGACTTTTTTAATATTTTGACGTCATTTTTTACTAATTATTACGTTTCCATAGTGGCTGTTAGACAGAATAGATAGTGGGTGACTAAATGATGAAATTTTCAGATAAAAATCTAATCGGTGGTTGAACAAAAGTTTAGACAGGAAAGTTAAATATACTAAATCCAAGTGACGTTGGGTTTTCGCGTGCTTCTAGACTGGTTTGTTAATGAATTCCCAAATGATTGATAAAATGATTGACCGCTGCAATATTTTGACCAACCAATTGTCAACTTGGCTAACTTTTCCACTTTTAGGTAAGCGATACGCTCGACGAACTACTGGCATGACTGATAATTTGTTAGCAGCATTCCAGTAGAATTTATTTATTTTTCTAATAATCATGAATACAACACAAAAATGTTTGTGGATTTTGTAGTACCTAAGAAGGCAATTCCGTTAAATCAATATGCATTTCATTAATTTAAACGTATCTAAAATTGTGTTTCACAGATTTATGCTCAAGACATATTTTGTAGTTGTTTTTGGTCTTTTTGATGAACGTTTAACAGATAAGAAGTAGTATGCAAATTTAGTTATATGCAAGCCTATTTAAACATGTTTTCAATGTTAATTGGCAAAATAGTTCTCCTTGAAAAATCTCTACATAGATAGTTAAAATTATTACGAATTAAGTTGAGCTTACGCAAGCTGAAATAGATTCAAATCGGCTGCAAAAACTTTAAAAAGTACCATAGTTGCCAATTATAATTTGTCAGAAATATTTCACACTCTGGAATATAATTGCATAAATTCCATGCCATTATTTAGCATGAACTATGCGAAATTTTTTAAACCGTTTAATGCCTTTGGCAGTGTACATGTTGCGTGCCAAATAATTAAAATACAACTTACCGTCCAGGCATAACCTAAAAATGCTTTAATAGAAAATCAGTAAATAATTTTTCGGTGGCTTTTTAGTCTTTCTGTGTTTCTAATGGCACATCGGTTCGCTCATAAAAATGAAAATGATATCCTGTTGAAGGGTTTAATTTTTATTTATGCAACTTTGTACCGTCTGACGTATGAAAACAGTCGAATTAAATTCTTTGAATTACTCCGACGCTTATCTCTTGTAATTTTTTTACCAAATTAAACACTTTTTTGAAAACGAAAACGAAAATTGTAGCTATGTTATTCATTCGCGTGCAAACAAAATTTTTTTTCATTGAAGCCTTGCATTGCTTAAGTTCTAATATTTACACTACACTGACTATTAAGACTTTTAAACAGACATGTTTAAAATAGAAGGGATTTAAAACACTAAATGTAAACGAGAGCTTGATAAACTGTTTATAATCTCTGTGAACCCCTTAGAGTAAGGCATTTGGATCACAAGACGTTATACTAATCTGGTCATAACACATGAGCATATGTACTGATCTTAAAAGTTTAAAAAAAATTACTTTTATGTTTCAAATTAAAATGCTTAGACAACCATAAATTTTCACAAATTTGAAGAAAAAGAAAGTAAATTGGTGTTGATGAACGCAAAATGTTTTGATCACATAGAAGCACTTTCAAACGGCGTTGATTAACTCCGTTTGACGGGTTTTAATAAGCAGTATCGGTTGAATTAAACTGGCCGATATAGGTGCAGCCGACATTTTCAGTCCAGTTAAATTTATGCGAAACTGCTAGAGGTGAGAGCCGCATATCTAAATTTGATTTTCATATATATTCAATGCGGTTTGATCCTCGTTAGTCAGTTTGCCGTCGTACTCTCATGATGATCAAGGAAGGTCGAAACGCGTCAGTGCGTTGTGGCTGGCGGTAGTTTTGTTATGTTGTTCGACGACTGGTTAAATACAGTGGGATTGGTGTTTACTTCAAGCTCGCAAACTTGATTTAAATAATTGTCATGGTCGTTCGTAAAGTGCATACCATTCTATCAAGAGATTTCCTATAATAGACTGGAGTAAATTATATCATTAAATCAATTTCAAAAATCTCATTTTGGCAATAAAATGGACTACATGCGATGGTAAATATCATCAAAAATGTACCATTTAACGCTATTCTTCTAGTAGGTGAAGCCCTCGAAGACACACCGTTCCGTTTTCTACCTACGTTTTATCGCTTAAACAGAATTTTTTGTCTAGCGGTTGCATTACTGCTCGGGTGGGAAATAAATTAAGTCGTATTATATATTTTCCGCCAAAGGCCTGCTTAATAAATCCCATTAAGATATAAAATTCATATAACGTTTCAATGCTTGCATCCGACACAATTTAGATGACGAGCTCTTTGTCTCTGAATATCGGTGAACGGCAAATGTTTTATACTCGTTTTATCTGGATTTAGGTTTGGTTTTCCAGCAGTTATTGAATCGACAGCGTAGATTGACAGTTGATGTTACGCGAAATCTGAACCTAAAAGAATATCCGCAATTATTCTTTGTTTTACAATAGCATAAAATGAAAAATGTCTATTGAATAGGATGAGAAAAATATTGCCATATTCGAACATATTACTTTGCAATAGTTTCATTTCTGTCACAAAGTACCAATGATAAATAGGCATTATCATTGACGAGAACAACATCGTTTTAAGTTGTATTGTCAATTAATTAGCGTTTTTAATCGCGCAAGGCAATTAGTTAAAAACAAGACGTGTCATATTTAAACTCCACGCATTAAAGAATACCCCAGTAATACTTCACGTTTTTTCTCCACTAGTCTTCTGGACCATTTTAACATTCAACACAAATTTATAAGTTACAAATTTGAGTATTTAAAAGCAGACAAATTCAGGATGTGCAAAAATAGCAATATTTTCTTAAAAAACATAGATTTTTTTATGCAGTTTCCCATCTTTTGTCCACAGAATTTAGTAGATACAGTGTTGAATGCTCATATTGTTTCGAAATTTCTGCCACCGTATGTGCAGCTGTTTTTTCCTCTTCAGTTTGTTGCCAATCCGATCAATTGTTTGTTGAGTAAAGTCGAGTGCGTGTTCGGTCTTGCCTGGATACTAGTAAATTGTGGTTGAATTTTGTTATTCGAGGCCAGTGGATTAGAATATCATGTTTATAAAACTTTTGAATATTTAAGCCAGGTGTTTTTTGTTTTATATCAAGTGCTTCATAAATATATAATAACTTTTCTGATTTAACTTTATGTAGAATTTAGAAATTGGTCAAATTGACTGGATTCCGTTTTCAATATATATGTATATATATGTTTACTTTCGTTATATATATATATATATATATATTTTATATATATATATATATATATATATATATATATGCGAGCCATGCATATCTTATCAATGATATGATCCATAAAACATAATATTATACGCTTATAATAGCGAAAGAACCAAAATCTAAATATCCAGCATTGCTTCCCAATGGATAAATTAGCCATTCTGAGGAAATATACATAAAAATCGATAATATATGCAATAGACAAACTGGACATTCAACTTCCGAAATGCGGAAAGACATGCAAAAGCAAAATTCATTAATAAAAATATAACTAATGTACCACGCTTATTCAAACATATATCCACGCACAGGAACACACAAAACTTTATTTACTACACATAATTTATAAAACAGCTCGAAATAATAATAAAGGGCGCACTAAGTAGGGTAAGCACAAATTTACATATTAAACTTGAGCATTTGTCAATTAAAACTGAAGAAAACGTTTTTCTTTATTAATCATTTATCAAATATGTTTTTCTTTTTATTCATAAAAAATATTTTGTGTGCAAACCTAATAACAGAATAGTTTAAATAGCACCAGAGCGATAAACCGCAATCAACATGAATAAACGGTTTTATCTCATGTACACTTGCTGTGTGCACTTACTAGCTACACATCAGTAGGAACGGCTATTACGCCCTATATCCAATAAAATTTTTCAAAACGATTATGGGACAGGTTGATGGCAAAATTTTAATTTGTATAACTATGTATTATTTGTTCATATATAAAATATATATATATATATATATATATATATATATATAAATGTAAGAGAACATTTTTTCTAATTTACATCCAACTTACGGCATAGGTATTGGTAGTCCTCCTGGACAAGTCTTAGCAAAAATATATGGATCATTAAGGAAAAATTGGATTAAAAATATTTATCAACGGAGCTCCTATTTACGTACGCTAAGTTGACGATAACTTCATGGTCTTTGAAACGAATTAAGATACAAATGCATTGCTAAATCACAAGGTAGACCAAGAAATCAAGTTTACACGAGAAGAATGTACCATCTAAAGTTCGGTTCACAAGAAATCAAGCTGGACTGGGCAGTATATCCATTACCCCAATTGTGTACCAAGGGCGTACAAAGGAACCTCATAATGAATCTGGCACACGAATACGCAGGATTTGTTCGCCAGAAAAAATTAAATTCGAACTAAAGCTGCTTCGCGAAACATTGAGATATAATGGCTATCCCGACTGAAATTTGTGTTCAGCACAACAAAACTTAGGCGAACCAATAAAAAAACTATTACCTGTATATACAAATCAATGTATCTCCAACGCTCAGTACATCGGCAGATCGAAAAAGAGACTAGAAACTAGAATGAATCGGCATCTTCCTCAAAAATGATTAATTAAAGTGTGAAGCTCTGGTAAAAAAATCAGCAATTTGTGAACATGTATTACTCACAGGACATGCTGTAAGTAATAATTTATTTTTAGTTGTGTAAAATGCAAAATCGGATAAATGATTCTGGCTTTTGAAGCTAATGCGACTAATAAGTTTAACCCCTGCTTAAACATGCAGAACGTAATTAAAAAGGAAATCAAATTGGATTAAAACAAAGATATAACAAACAAGTCTTCAAAAATAACCGATGTGCCGCAAAATACGATACACCCATCAATTGCAGAAACATTCACAATGCAAGCGATGACACAACACACGACATTACGCTAAAGAAGTATTCGAAATTGCGCAAAACAAAGACTGGAAATTGATTACGAAAAATGTAAAGTTAAGATTGGATGAGCGAAATTAGTAACGAATCCACAATAAGGGCTCTAGATACTGGTAGAAATTAAATTTATTAAAATATATATTTTATATATATAGCACGGCCATGTTTAGGGCCATTTTTAATCTTCTTTGAACCAAACACTATTGTCAATTTAACAGTCATGTTCATAATGTTAGATTAAGACTGGTCATCGTTTTTATAAATCATGTCATTTTTCTAGTGTGCTCATTTTTATAGAACATTCATCTTTTGTTCGTTTTATCTTTCGAAAAAATAACTAAAGTCAAATCTTGTGTAATGATTGTAAAAATAGGTAAAAGTGCAATTAACGATCAAGTAAAACTGATTCCTGCTTACATGTGAACGAGTGTACATATAATTAATCGTGTTTAACATATCATATTTTGTGTAACCAATAGTAATTATTAATATATTTATCAAATGTACTTGACTGGTTCGTCAGTGCGCTCATTTATATATATATATATATATATATATATATATACTATGATCTACATTAATATATATCTATATATCCAAATCTGTCTATTTATCTAAATCTACATCTAAATAAGCTAACTAAACATAGGTTAGAATATTATATATTAGAATAAATATGTACTGTATATTTTTAAGAAAAGCCTGCTATATATATATATATATATATATGATTTTAAGATGTATTTGAACATTAAAAATCACAATTTGTAATTTTTAGTCTATTTAGTAATTGAATTTTGAAGATATCGACTAAGTAGCAGGCTTTTCCCAATAATATGCAGAACGCATTTTTTTAATATATCATATGCTAACTTTTCGACTAGGAACGGTGTCTCATTATAATACAATACAAAGGGAAGAGATAACAATTTTTTTAAATAAAGTTCTCGAGCTTAAATTAAACATAAATCTCCTTATATATATATATATATAAGTCGAAAACTGAAAATTGTGGGCAGAGTGCGGCAGGATGGCACGGTAGTTAAAGCAACAGTCTCTGATATATACCTGTCCAGGCTCGAGTCCTTTGTACGAAAACTAATTAAGACGAAATCTGTCTACTGGATGAATTTCCTTGTCAACACTATACTACTCTTAGTTAATTCTAACAAATTACATCAATCTCACAGCCTTGACTTTTCTAAATAAAAATAAAAAGCTAAAAATAATATAGATTATTTATATTTTTAGGACCATACAAAGCAGAATTTTAATTTCTTTGGAATAAGTCCGTACACAATATGCTATCATGTGTGCTTTTTATATACTGCAATAGTTAAAGATCTTTTAACGCTGATCCTATTTCACAAAATTCTTTTGTCGTTTTTTTTCACCTGTAGCGCATTAATGAATGATTAAACATATAAAATGTAACTAAAGAAAAACTTTTAAATAATTACTTACAAAAATATTTCCTGTAAGCCATTTATATTTGCATGTAGCTGATATTCCATGCAACACACACACACACACACACACACATATATATATATATATATATATATATATATATATATATATATATATATATAAATTGTACTCGTTTACGTTGGTCAGTTCACTTTTGTGCTCTGATGAACAGAATTAATAGCAAAAACGCGTCATTAAATGCTACATTATTTTTCATTTTAGTCCGACCTGTCAAATAGAAATGAATTACGACTTATCAAATGTTCGCAATCGTAATTTAAGGCCTATTGGAATGCTGATTATTTTCCATCAGGTAACACGATCAGTAAAAGTCAAACGCATATTTTCAAGAAGTGTAAAACAAAATATTTGCGATTTATCAATGTTTTACTGAACCAATAAAGCCTAAAATGTATTTTCAATATATATAATTAAACACTTCGGCATCATTTTTCGGGCACGTATTTAACGGTTAACATATGAAAAAAAACCAGGTAAATCAGGACGCGTAGAAAAATTTCGACAGATGTAGTGCGTATAAATTATTTACAAAAAGTCTGTTTCAATCAAAAGTTTACATTTGTTTGGAATTTATGAAATATTTTATAATATTCATTAATAATTGTTGGTGAAGAAAACTCGTGAGCTTCATATCTCCAATTTTGGCATTTCTCACACTTATTCTCTTTTCCATGACGTGTAGGTTTCTTTCCCGTTATATTGCAAAGTGACGTCTAATATCAGGGCATTCTTGTACGGATGGATTGAGAGTTAACCAAATTTTCGCTTTCTTGGCTCTTACGTGTACGTATTACCACCCCCCTCCCCGAGTGTTGTCTTTTGATTCGCCTTTTCCCCAATTTCGTTCTGTCCTCTTGGTATCAACGCTGGGTGTGCGGATTGCAGTGTTAAATGATCGTTTTTTTTAAATTTCCGCCGCCATTAGCAATGGCTGTGATACCGTACGTTCCACTGTTTTTTCTTCTTAGTTTAGTTGTCAATCCGATCGAATGTTTGTTAAGGCTAGTGTAGAAAGGTTTATGGACTTGCCTGGATGCTAGTAATTTTTTGTTGTGTTTTGTGATTCGTGGCCAATCGATTAAAATATCATGCTAGTGGAACTTTTCAATGTAAAGATTCAGACTAAAAGCACACACTTAACAGCAAGTGTTTCTGTCGGAAAAATTCATTTTTACCATAAATATTTCCTACTATTCATCGAAATTATTTAAAAAAATTCCTTGTATGATATCTAGAACAGCCCTCCCAGTTGTCTAATTTTTTAAGCAAAAAATATATTCAACAAAAATGACCAATACAAAGCCGGCGCAAATATTTAAAAAATAAGAGTAAACATATTGCATGCAAGTATGTATTAGGTTTTGCGAACCTAGTAGCAAATTAGTTCAGTTGTGACCAGAAGGATAAACCAAAGGCAGCATGAACGGAAAGTATAATCTCATGCACATTCGTTTCGTGCTTACTGGCGACTCATCAGTAGGAGCCGGTATTACGCCCTTTAACCACTATATATTTGGTCGAGGAATGTGGAATAATAGGACGGTACAATCTCCTAGACGAATGTGTAAACCTGTAATAGTGAAGCTAACATCATCTGAAGTCAACGACAATGCGACTTCAATGCCAACGCACACTATATAATATATATACCGAGTCTGTAAAGGATACTAACACTATGGCTATTGTGTTAGTAACTGATACCAACATTATTGTACCGAAAAGGTACATGGTACTAACACTATGGTTTCCGAGTCGGTACATGATACCAAACTGATGGATATAAATTTATGCTAAAGTTCACCTAAATTGAGATTTAAAACAATTTCAACAATTTAACTGTAAAACATATTGCATGTTGTAAAACTAGTTAAATAAATAAAAAGCAAAAACATATCCATACACTTAAATGGATCTCCTTTTATTTTGAACTTATCAGAACCAGAGGATGTAAGTTAATAATTATCTCTAAGATACCCTCAACATTTGGCATGAAAATGGCCTGGTTTCACTAACAGCTATATGTGTCCTAAACTAAACTAAAATTCTAAATTTGATGATCTGCCAATCAGGATAGAAGTTTTCTATACTTTTATGTAAAGTACACGTTTATAATTAAACTGGTTAAATTTGTGCATGTGTGTGTACATTTCATAGACGAAGTTCAGACACGGTTAAAAATACGCAGCGTGACATTGGTTTGATCATGAAATGTAATTTTGGTTTCTATTTATATTTTTTAAATGATCTGTAAACTAAAATTAAGTAGTCAAATTGCATTTCTTGCCTAGTTTACCTGTATTATGAGCTATATGGAAAAAGGGCTGTTACAGTTCCGTCAAATGAGTCAGCTTATCATATAGTGTAAAATAGGTAAAAATTTTGTACCATTAGACTGTAT